>JAPEUT010000034.1:0-131583 GCA_027946375.1 Neodidymelliopsis sp. IMI 364377
GGCATGTGCTGCTGGGGGTTGCCCTGCTGGGCGTCGTAGCCAGGAGGACCGGCAGGCGGCGGTGGGGGCGGCAGGTTGCTGCCAGGAGGTGCAGAGTCGGCCATGGCTAGAGCGAGGCGATGCGCGGGGAGAATAAGTAGTGCAGTGCTAGTCGCAATATATTATTTCTATACTGCAAGGCTAGCGGTGGGGCGAGGGAAAGACGATGCAACAAAGTCGAGGCGGGCGGAGGCAGGACGAGAAGCGGTGGTGGGCGAGGTGGGGTGTGTTGGGAGCAGCTGGTGGAGGCGAGGCGGCAAGGAAATGGTCAAGGCAGGCGCGAGTAGCTCGCAGCTCGCAGCTCCAAGGCGACGTACGTGGACTGCTACAAGAGGAAACGGAAGAGACAAGGAGAGCGCAAAAGGAGATGGAGGAAAAGACAAGAAACGGACCCTTGCCAAACAACGACAGGTGATTGTTTCTGGGACTGGACCAAGTGTGGGGTGGAGGAGTGAGAAAGGTGTCGCAGTGGTTGCGAGGTGAGTAGAGCGGCGCCTGATGCAGCGGGCCGGTGACTAGCTAGCCTTACAGCGAGCCGCCTGGCGTAATTTACGACCGCGACCCACGACCTGTGCAGACGACAATGGCTTGGCCTGCACTGTTCTGCACTGTCCTGCACTGGCTTGCACTGCACTGTGTACGCGAGGCTGTTGTGTGTAGCGTGTGGGTTCTGTGTGGATGCTATGTAGGTGCTGTACTGTATAGACACTGTACGCAGGGCTGAGCGTGGCAGAAGAAAGCTGCGTGGACTCGGTGGCCTGGCAGATTGCAGCGGTATCGTCGGTCGGAAGGGCTCTAGTGGCTGCCCGTTCGGTGCTTCGTTACCGGCGTGTTGGCCGCGACGGAAGCTTGGTTATGGAGCAGCCCAGGCTAAGCGGAGACCCTTCTTCTGAGACGTGCAGAGAGACGCCGCAGCTGTCAACGCGCACCGCCCAAGCGTCACTTTGCCCTCACACGTCGCGCCCTCTGCACACACGCACACACACATACACGCCCGCCTCGCCGCCGTCGCCCACACGCCCCCAACCATGGCGTCCGTCAAAACAGAGGCGCCGGCCCAGGAACAGCCTGCGCCTGCGCCTGCGCCTGCACCTGCATCTGCACCGGCCCCGAGCACTCCCAATCCCAATCTCGACATGTTGCAGGGGATGCTGAACCTAGTCGTACGAGGTCCCACTCTAGCTTCCCAACCTGTCGCGCTCACCACCTTGTGCAGTTGTTGACGGCTGGTCGCTTCATCAAAGAGCACCAGGCCGGCGGCGGCACCGGTCGCATGAAGCAGGGCATGCAGCGCGCCGTCCCCGTCGCCACCGAGCGCTTCCACGACGCCCTCGACCAACTCGAGAACGAGGTGCGCTTGGCCCAGACCGTCCTGCGAAGGGACCTTGCATTGCTCAAGCAGCATCGCAAGAAGCGGGAGGCCGCAGCAAAGCAGCACGAAGTGGAGAGGGCCCGGCTGGCTGCAGAGTCGAGCCTCACCGTTCCTGCCAAGCAAGAAGAGGTAGCCGTGAAACCAGAGCACACAACCCCCGCCGCACTGCCCGAGGCACCACCACTAGCCGTGCAGCCCGTCAGAGAAACCACCCCAGAAGCAGACGTGAAGCCTCAAGACGGCCAGCCACACCCGCCGCCTGCACTGGACCGAGCATCCGAGCCGCCCGCCGACCCTCTCTTCGACGGCACACCCACCAACTCCAACCCACAAGAGCAAGAGTTTGACTTTGACTTTGAGTTTGGCGATTCTATGGATACCTCCGCCAACAACGGTCACAACGGTGACATGATGGACACGTCAGGCGACATGGACTTTAGCCTGGACGAAGGCCCATCGCTTTTACGCGGACTCGAAGACTTTGCAAAAAGCAGCGGCGACGACAACTCAGGCTCCAACGCAGAAATGGACATTGACTTTCCCATGCCGGATCTCCCAGACATGAGCACCGACGCCAAGCCACCCGCAGAGCAGCCGAAACCTGCAGCCCCCGTCCAACAGCCTCCCGCCCAGGTTGACGATGCGAAAGACACCAAACCCGTGCAGGAAACCGCAGAGACAAAAGCTCCAGACGAGACCATTGACACTGCAACCGCCGACGAGCCATTGGAGACTATGGTTACCGACGATCTCGAGGATCTTTTCAACCTCGACGACTACGACAACCCGGAAGGAGGAGATTCGGCCTTTAACGACGCCTTCTTCAACTTCGATTAGGAGCATGTTTTTTTTTTTTTGCTTCACTTCTTTGATACCCTGGGCCTTTTGCAGCAACCATCTACTTCTACCCAATTGTGCGATTTTCTTTATTGCATGCAAATACCAATGACATCTTTGTTCGATCGTGAACTACCATCTAAGCAACCTGGCCTCCACTGCGCATCATCCACAATCCCCAACCCAAGAACTGCTACCGCCTTTGCTCCCCAACCTAAACTCCTCGAACAAATCAAATACACCTAATTCAATCATATATTCACCTTCACATACCAACAGATGCCTGTAAAGAGTACCTCTGATCATTTAGAGTCTAGTAGAGAAAGAGATCGAAGAAAAATATGTACTCTTATATAACCTTTCATTTCGAATTGCGGTACACAACCAGACCACAAGAGTGTCCATTCACGCCTCGAGAACAAAAACAAGCAACAGACGTCCATACGCTGGTATCATAGTTGTCTTAATGCCCAGACAGAGTAGGAAGCGGAAAAGACATAACGATAATCGAAAAACTGCTATGCGATGTTTAGAAAAACAATAACGCATATACCATACCGTATAGTCGAGGTCTTTGGAACAAGTAGAGAAGTAGAAAAGAAAGAAATCGGTCTAAGCATCGAGTCGTGGGAAAGAAAACAGATGAAATTATAATGTTGTTTTCCTGATATTTGGAGGGGAGATGGCAAAGGAGGCCAATTGGGGGAAGGTGAAGTTATAGTTCTTATCTGAAGGGTTTAATGTAATCAATGTAGTTTTACTAAAGCGTTTTCAAGACCTTGTCGAAGACTGAAAGGCTTTGTGGGATGAGGAGATGGTGTTTGGAGTTGGACATGTGTTTGAGCGGCTCAGGCAGAGAAAGAAAGACATGATTCCAATGAATGGGATTTTTAGGCATGTGCATATATTTATATATGCGATATGTTTAAGTTTTCGGTCCATCGAAGATAAGAGTAGAGTGTGTGACAAGCGAAGGTTATGTGGTATTGAAGTGGATTCTATACACATGCACACTCGAACAAGATGGAAAGTAGAGACATAGTAGATCTTTTTGTAAATTCGTACCTGGCCTGTAGGTATGAGACCAGAAGTGTACATGCGCCCAAGCCATATTTCCCAGCGCCGACATCAACAACGCCTCACATGCTCACTTTCCTCTACTGTACGCCTCGTCCTCTCCCAGCATCTTCGTAACATCATCATATATCGCAAATTATAAGTCAATCAAGACATAGCTAAAGCCTGGCTCCCAACACTTGGTGTTTATTCGCGCATGTTGACGACACAACGGATGCAGTCGCCAGCCTTCATGTCACCGAAAGCCTGGTTGATCTTGTCGAGGGGCTGGCGGTGGGTAATGAACTCGTCGACCTTGAGGTCACCGTTCATGTAGTCAGAGACGAGACCGGGAAGCTGAGAGCGGCCCTTGACACCACCAAAGGCGCATCCTTTCCAGACACGGCCGGTGACGAGCTGGAAGGCTGTAGATGAAGTTAGTAAAAGAAGGTTCATGAACGACTGAGTGGTACGTACGGCGAGTAGAAATCTCCTGGCCAGCAGCAGCGACACCAATGACGATGGACTCTCCCCAGCCCTTGTGGCAGGCCTCGAGCGCAGCGCGCATGACGTTGACGTTACCTGTGCAGTCGAATGTGTAGTCGCAGCCGCCGTCGGTCATCTCGATGAGCTTCTCCTGGATGCTCTGGGAGCCGAGCTTGGTGGGGTTGACGAAGTCGGTGGCACCGAACTTCTTGGACCACTCCTCCTTGCTGTCGTTTACGTCGACAACAATGATCTTGCCAGCCTTGTTCTTGACCGCTCCCTGGATGACGGACAGACCGACACAGCCAGCGCCGAAGACGGCAACGTTGGAGCCCTCCTCAACACCGCCCTTTCCTGCAGTGATGACGGCGGCGCCGTAACCGGTTGTGATACCGCAGCCAAGCAGACAGGTGCGGTCCATGGGAGCCTTCTCGGTGATGGCGACGACAGAGATGTCGGCGACGACAGTGTACTGGGAGAAAGTCGAGGTTCCCATGAAGTGGAGGAGATCCTTGCCCTTGCACTTGAAGCGCGAGGTGCCGTCAGGCATGACACCCTTGCCCTGGGTTGCGCGGATCTTGCCGCACAGGTTGGTCTTGCCAGACTTGCAGAACTTGCACTCCTTGCACTCGGGTGTGCTGGGAGCTGTTAGTGGCGAGCTTGTGGGTTGAACGGCTGCAGACGTACTAGAGCGCAACGACGTGGTCACCGGGCTTCACGTTTGTGACGCCCTCACCAACAGACTCGACGATACCAGCACCCTCGTGCCCGAGGACAATGGGGAAGGCACCCTCGGGGTCCTTGCCCGAGAGTGTGTAGGCATCGGTGTGGCAGACACCGGTGTAGTAGATCTCAATACGGACCTCGTGGGCCCGGGGCACACCAACCTCGATGTCCTCGATGGAGAGGTCCTTGCCGGCCTCCCAGGCGACTGCGGCCTGTTCCAGTCAGCGACATGTCCGCATGAGTTGATACCCAGTTTGCTTCATCTCCGCGCCTTTCCGCTGCGCAATGCCTGCCTGTCCGCTCGCTGTGCTTTGCGGATCCGCAAGCGCCAAGCGTTGGATGCGGTCACAGGCAGCGCGCAGGGAGCTCGGCAAGAAGACTCATTGCGAAGCTGAACGAAAGACAGTGCTTCAAAACGTACCTTGCAGGTAATAGGCTATGCAATTGTCAGCTCGTTGATTCATTAAGTGCTGCTGCTGGGCTGCTGGAGCTCGACGTACCTTGCCTACGGTATCAGCGGGCATTGTTGCGGTGCTATGAACTCAATGGGTATCTAGAAGGGATCTGGGAGTCTCAGAGACAAGAGACAGGAAGAGCAGATGAAGTAGAAGAGAGGAAAACTAGTTCAAAGCTACTCCAGGCTCTGGAAGGGCTGCCGGCCTTTTATTCAAAGGTGTGGGGTATGTCCGATGGCACCGTCATCTGCCCCTCCACGCCCCTCACTCGCGGCTGAGGCTCGGTATCTGTCGCAACTCTCGCGCATCACTCGCGTCAAGAGGCTGAAGCTCGCGCCGCTCTCGGAACAGGCGCTTTTGCTGGGCGCTGGACTGCCGTTGGTGACAATTGGACAGGCCGAGCACTGCAGCCGGGGCTCGTTAACCACATGTGGGCGGAGCTGGAGCCGTGGAGCGCGTTGGAACGCGTTCGAGTGGAAGCCGTCGGATTAAGTTGCCCGTTTCGGTTGAGCAACACGGCCGGCATGTATACAAAAGTGCCTTCTTGGGAGCATGTATGCATGGACAACAGGCACAGAGAGTGTTTCTAGAAGTTTCCAGCTTCTCGAATCGCTCACAAGGTCTTCTAGAGCTGGTCTTTGCATTTCTTTGAGCAATCGCCGAGCCTAGCATCTGCAGTGCACCACCGGGAGGCATACCGATATCTTGTACTTAGTAGATACCAGATCCGACTTCCGCACGATATGACTGGATCTCTTCGGTCGCTACGGTACTCCTTCGTGCACGTCCATCTTCGCACGGCGGCGTACAAGTGTAATCGCCAGAAGGTGGTAGGGCGAACAGCTGCTGAATCAGCATCGTCCTACCGCGTCGACGCAACTGTGGGGCTGTATGGAGCTTCAACGCAGCTTCGTGTGTGCAAAGCAACCACAGATTGCCTGAAGACGTTGCTTCGAAGCGCAGCTGTCAATCTTGAATCGTTCTCGTAGTCACTGAGTTTCTTCATCACTGCAGACGCACATGTGCTGGTTGTTGCTTTGAGCGCGTCATAGCAAGCCCCACCAGAGCTGTACAAACCTACTCCAGCTCTTCTGCAGCAGCTCTCTTGCATCGCCTACTGACCACGCAGCTGCTAATCACGATGCCCAATCCAACAGACATACCCTCCTTCGCCGCATCTCAGCTCACGCTCCTCGACGCTGAGCTGCAGGCTGAGCTTTCAGAAACAGACGCGCTGCTCTCGTCGCACACACCCACGGCCCTCTCACGTGCTGGCCTCGCAATCCTGAACCTCAATGTCTCCTCCGTACGCACGGGCATGGGTGGCAAGACCATCGTCGAGCTCGCCCTCGACCCTGCCGTCGTCACCAAAGGTGGAAAGCCCGAGATCCCCGAGCACGGCATACGCGTGGGAGATATTGTGGCGGTCCAAGATCAGCCTGCGGGCAGCGCAAAGAAGACCGAGAAGAAAGAGCTGGCTAAGAAAGGTGCCGAGGGCGTTGTGCTGAAAGTCAGACGCGAGAGCATTGAGATGGTGCTGGACAAGGAGGATGCAGACGTCCCCGGTGGAAGCAAGCTGTGGATGTTAGTCGCACCCTGGATGCGCGCCAATACGATAGGAGGGAAGCTGATGCAAGATATAGAGTCAAACTGGCGAATGATGTCACGTACAAGAGGTACGCGTTCGCCGCAATACAACAGATTGTGTCTACCCTCGCTGCATGCTCATACGTGATAGGATGAACCAGACCATGACCAGGCTGCAGAAGTTTGGAGAGCAGGATTATACACCCTTCATGCGAGTGCTTTTCGGGCAGGAGTCGCCTTCACCTCTCCCATCAGATCTCAACGACCCTTCGAACCCTCTGCATAAGCTCGAGTTCAACGACCCATCATTGAACGACAGTCAAAAAGAGGCTATTAGGTTTGCTTTAGCTTCCAAAGAGATCGCTTTGATTCACGGCCCGCCAGGAACGGGAAAGACGCACACGCTGATTGAGCTAATCCTACAACTACTCAAGCAAAAGCTGCGACTTCTGGTCTGCGGTCCGTCCAACATATCCGTCGACAACATTGTGGAACGACTGGCTTCCCACAAGGTCAACATGGTTCGGCTAGGCCATCCTGCTCGCCTCCTCCCATCTGTCTTGAACCACTCACTTGACGTTCTCACTCGCACTTCGGAAGCTGCCGCCTTAGTGCAGGATGTTCGCAAGGAGATGGACGAGAAACAGGCTTCCATACGTAAGACTCGTAATGGCAGAGAAAAACGTCAGATCTATGGCGAATTGAAGGAACTACGAAAAGAGTACAGAGAACGTGAGAAAGGTTGCGTTAACAACCTGGTAGGAGGGAGCAAAGTGGTCCTTGCTACGTTACATGGAGCAGGTGGTTTCCACCTGAAGGGGCAAGAGTTCGACGTGGTTATTGTGGATGAAGCCAGTCAAGCTCTCGAAGCACAGTGCTGGGTGCCTTTGTTGTGGGTCAAAGCGAACAAGCTGGTTCTCGCGGGCGACCATCTACAACTTCCACCTACGATCAAATCACTGAACTCAAAGGCATCAAAGGAGGCGAAGAAGGATGCAACAAGTGTCGATTCACCCGGACTCAGCAAGACCTTGGAGACCACCCTCTTCGACCGCCTCCTTGCCCTTCATGGGCCGAATATAAAGCGTATGCTGACAACACAGTACCGCATGCACGAAGCTATTATGCGCTTTCCCTCGGACGCTCTCTACGATTCGCAGCTCATTGCCGCTGAGTCTGTCAAAGCGCGGCTACTCACTGGCCTCCCTTACAAAGTCGCCGATACTGAAGACACACGAGAACCTCTGGTGTTCTGGGATACGCAAGGCGGTGACTTCCCTGAGAAGATCGAAGACGAGGGCGTCATCGGGAAAGGTGGCAAAGGCATGAGTCTGGGCGACAGTAAGAGCAATGAAGCCGAAGCTGCGCTGGTGAAAATGCACGTCAACAATCTAATCGCTGCGGGGATCAAGGAAGAGGACATTGCAGTCATCACGCCGTACAATGCTCAGGTACGTCTGTCATTTCAGATCTTTATGCGCTATACGGATCTGTTCGCCTACTGTACGGCCGCGCCGATCCGACGGAGCAAAGGGATCCTTGTCACTATATGAAGCTGACATTAAGCAGCTTGCACTCCTGTCAGGAATGCTCAAGGAAAAGTATCCCAACCTCGAGCTTGGGTCTGTCGATGGCTTCCAGGGTCGCGAGAAAGAAGCGGTGGTTGTCAGCACAGTGCGCAGTAACTCGGAGCACGAAGTAGGATTCCTGGGCGAAAAGAGACGACTCAATGTCGCCATGACACGACCGAAACGGCATCTGTGTATCGTGGGTGACTCGGACACTATCAGCAAGTACGTATATGTCTTTCATGTGTCTCGTCATTTCGACAAACGTGGGCGGGTGAAAAGGATGGGTTGGTGTTTCAACTCCAGTGACATACTATGCGGAAGCGCATGCGTCCACCCGACAAGGCTGGTCCCGCCTTCAGATGCAAGCCACACTCGCACACCCCCTCGCTCGCGTTTCCGTGTGGTCACAACATGATGCACGCATGTCCTCATCCAACATGGCTAACGCACTACTCAGGGGCAGTATATTTCTCAAGCAGTGGATGGAGTATCTCGAGGAGAGTGCTGACCTAAGATATCCAAACTTGGCGGAAGTGTACGTGGATGAATGATGAGCGAAAGACTGGGGTAAGCTGGGCACGCAGGAATGGGTTGTGGGGATTGACAGCGAAGCAGTGTCAAGCAGTGTTAGGCGAGGCTGTGGAGGCTGTTGAGAGGCGCCATGGCAAGCGAGACAGACCGAGATGCTGCATGGAGGTGGATATCTGACTGGGCGGAGAATTGCAGACCGAGGGTCGAGTGCGATGATTGGTGTTCCACAGCCGTGGAGCTGTGAGCAGTAACGGCCATTTGACAGCTGTGTAGTGCGGTTGATGGATCAAGCCTGTAGAGTACACCGCTGCAAGATGTTAGATGGCAACGAGCTCGAGCGATAGGTGCAGCACGAAGCAAGCGAGGCTCTGCTCCCTGCTGCATGGTGATGAAGGTGTGAGGAGGTGCAGCAGCGCTTGGATGCGCTTGCGATTACTTGCAGAGGACTAGTCGAGGCCATGGAGTAGCGACGAGCCAACACACACCAAGCCGCGAGGCTGTCTGAAAGTCTCTTCAAGACGTGGTACGCTAGAGGCATCTCAATAACAACACTGAATCAGAATCGTACCATGCAGCTCACCGTGGATGTGTAATAGTTGAAGCCGTCGAGTCGTGCTCCCCAGCGCCACCTATTGAAACGCTTCCGCCTCAACACTGCCCGTGCTGCCACGTTTTCT
The DNA here is from genome assembly GCA_027946375.1 of Neodidymelliopsis sp. IMI 364377. Lineage (NCBI taxonomy): Eukaryota > Fungi > Ascomycota > Dothideomycetes > Pleosporales > Didymellaceae > Neodidymelliopsis > Neodidymelliopsis sp. IMI 364377. Next base: position 9,338 of record JAPEUT010000034.1, read on the forward strand.
GTCTCCCGTGCCCTCAGCAGCACAACGACACCCCTCGCCCACGGTGAGATTCGTCATTCAACCGCAGCGATCAAACGCTGCTGGTGAGCAGCACTCGAGCGGGCCGGGCTGCAACACTGCCAGGACTCCTCCTGTTCCCTCAGGCTGTCACTCGGGGTGCTGGGCCGGCGTGCTGGCCAATACGCGTCCATGGCGCGTTCTGACATGCACGCCCTCAAACGTCCAGTGCATGCGGTTCCAGGGTTCTTGACGTGCACTACGACATGCACCAGCTCCACGCACACACCACTCACAAGGCTCTCTTGGGAAACGCATCGCAGCGCGAGCGCCCGCGCCGAGGGCTGCGAACCTGAGAAGGGCGAAGTCTGCGGCGCCACGATGAAGCTTTGGGAACCGTGCCGTCCTCTCACAAACCGCGTCAAGACGCTTTCATGCAAAGCGCGTCCCCGTGGCTTCCGCACCCAGCTTGTTTGGGCCAAGTGTGCTGTTTCAGACGTCGATAGCACACGTCTCGCTACCGCTATCCGCACCACCGACTGCCTGCATGTCTGTGCGAGGTATCGATTGGAGAGGGCCCGTACCGTCTCAGTGCACGCGAATTGCTGGAAGCAGCAGCCTTCGACTGCATTTTGCCGGGCGGAGGCGTGTTCCTTTGATAGTTCTGCCGCCTTGTCGCTGCTATTAGAGCAGACACTGTCGCAGATACCGGCGATGCTCCCTCTTCCATCCTATCGACACTGCCCCCCGCCCCGGCCCCTGCTACATGACGCTGCTGTTTGATACTTATTCCTCCAAACACCCCCTTCCTCTGTTCTGACGTCTGCTGTGCTACTTCCGTCGCTCGTTCTCAAATCCTTTTCTTTCTGCTTACTATTCTTAGCTCCTCGTTACAATTCAAAACTGTTCAGTCAGCTTGGAAGCAACGGCTGCACAACTAGGGTACATAGACTATTTCGCTTTGTTAGCCATTTGTTTCATTCGCGACTACTGCGGCAGCATCGGTATTCACGTTCTGGATCGGACCTTTCCGTTGCGCTGGGATCTCCTTTTAATGTGTAGTTACGCAAGAGTAACTATCTGATTTGCACAGCGGTGATGCTGGGAAACGGCGGTTGGTACTACGCTAATCACCGGGTTACTCCCTGCGGCATCTGCGTGAGCGCAATCTCGTCCGCATAAGGTCATCTGCAGCTCTCCCCATAGCTTGCTCTATTAGAGCAGCTCGCCTGCGCTTCGTATGCACCTGCGCGAGAATTCCATCGCTGTCAAGATGAGTGTGCAGGGCAATTTGCAGCGCCCGAGAAGCGCAAGCTGGAAGGTGGAAGCCATCCGCAGAGGCGATCTCAAGATCAGTGGGCCAATTCCAATTGAGGAAGATACCCCGTTGAGTGACGAGGAGGAGAGGGAGTTTGCTGAGAAGCACAAGGAGAAATCAGACGAAACACAAGATGTGTCGGCGCCGGTGCAACACACAATACGACAGGTCCCCAAATCTCAGCCATCTTTACGGCAAGAAGACGTCACAGAAGAGATAGCAATGAAGACAGCAAGTAACGACCAGGACTGGGCGCGGCAAGAACAGGAACTGCATGACCAACATCCAGCGAGGTCGCCAATGAGATCCCCACTAGGGATGCATCCAACAGATGGCATGTTTGGAGCACAACGGGAAAGCGTCTTCCAACCCAGATCACATACACCGACTACACCCCTCCGAGCGACCCCAGAGAGCACTTCTCACTCTAACACGGCAGCGAGAAAGCAAAAGCGAAAGAGTGGAATCAGGGGGGTATTCCGCAAGATGTTCGGACGTAAAGACCGGGATGAGTCCCCAGAGCAGAACGAAGAACCTGCGCGCCGAGGGCACAGCTACCATCATAGCGTGAGTTTGGGATTACGATCATACCCAGAGATTTGTGCTAATCTCACGCAGGATCCTGGCATGCTGCAGAAATCCCAATCATCACCACAGCCCGTGGTGCCACAGACACCCAACGCGCAACGGATATCCGATCTTTCTGTAAAAGAGTTGAGCCCACCGCATCCGTTAGGCCAACATCTACCGTACCCCATGAACGTCAATGCATCGCCAGTAAGCCCGCCGCAAGAGTATTTAAGATTTGACTTTCAGCGGCCCGATCTCGGTCCTCGACGAGCAACACTGCCAAGTTTGCCTGGCGCGGGTGCGCAAAGACACAGTCTCGATGAGCCGCGTGGCAGATTGTCGACTTGGGAAGAAAGACATGAGGACGAAGCGTTGCCATCGCCAGGAATTGGGATCGGCATTGCGTTATCTGACCCATCTCAGGCGATGCTCTCGATCAAAGACAGGCGAAGATCAAGGAGTGCTGGCGCTCTGCGAGAACTTGCAAAAGCGCGATTTTCAAACGACGACAAAAGTAGAACTGACGTGATCAAGAGTTGGAGAGACAGCTATGCTTCAGCCAGCGTTTACAGCCAGAACACCAGACCACAGACAGCGCGAACAGTGGAGACAGTTCGGAGCGTCCAAACCCAAGGACCCACCCTACAAGAAGTCGAGTCCATCCACGAGGGAATGAGTGCAACACTTGTGCAAGCGGACGAGCTGACGCCAAATGAGCCCACACCCCGTGCGCAAGAACCAAGCACACCAGATGCGCACGCACCTGTGTCTGCATTCAACTTTGGCAATCTTGAACCGAGCAGTCCTCACGAGCACATGGAGACGCTGCAGCAGCTGGAAGGCCCACCTGTGCCATCACGCAGCCCAAAACGGCTTTCGGTTGAGGATCGCGTCCAGCACCTCGAAGAAAACATTCACTCGCTCGAATCGTCCCTTCGCCGCATCTCCACTCACAACAGCCGCCAAACCATTATTCTCGAAAACGCGCCTCGCAATCTGCGCACCCGAACACGCAGCACCTCTCGCTCTGTCTCCGCAGTCAGCATCCACCAGCGCGAACCCCTTCCATCGAACCCAACCAGCAACCTCGCGTACGAATCCAGCCCACCTTCTCCCCCACTCACGCATAATGACGACACGAGAAGTACGAAAGAGGACCTCGCGTTCCTCCACGCCAGCCTCGCAAGTGAGCGCACAGCGCGCCTCGCTCTCGAATCGCGCGTCCTCGCTTTACAGGACGAAGTGTCCTCTCTACACGACCTGGTGAACAAACTCATCAACCGGTCAACGGTAGCAAAGACAAGTCCAGCGTACCCCACTCCCAGCCCAGACAGCATCCATCCGAGCAGTGAGGACAGGATGCCGACGCCCAGAGCGGGGCGGTATGAAGCACGCAGACAAGGAACAGAAGATTCAGCTGCGAGTGAGGACTTTGCCAGCCCGGATGTCTGGGCAACACCGAAGGAGGAGGGATTTGGCGAGTCGGCGAGTAGGAGTGGTTTCTTTCTTGAGGGGAGGTGAAGCATGTAAAAGTGCAGTGTGGAAGAGCTAAAGTACGCAGTATGGCTCCCATCTGTGCGAAGAGTCGAATGAGTTTGTTTGTTTGTTTGTTCATTTCATGGGTGGAAGTTTTTTTTTGTACAATATCAGTGCACAGCGCGGCGTTCGATGGTGATCACCTCATTTTCTTCTAGTTCATAACCACACTATTCTTCGGATATCAATGATATTTTTTCTATTTCAGCCGTGGACTTGACGATGGTGTTGTGTTGCATGGATTGTTGGTGACTGAGGATGCGGTCCGTCGACTCACCGCTAGGTTTGCTGTGGTCAGGCTGCCTGCTACGAGCAAACGGTCTCTCTCACTTTCAGGCCAAGATAAGAGCAACGGTAAGCCCTGCTTGTTGGATTTACCTCGACTTACACCCATTCAATCGTCAATTCCAACACTCAATTTCAACAACCATCTAGTGCCGAAGGCCGAGCAGCCCAACCAAGCAATGGCAATGGCAACAGACAACATCCCGAGAGCTCCAAGTAAGCAGCACATACTTCCATGCTAGTAGGTGCAGCGACATCTTTACTAACCATCACTTATCAGAGAACGACTTCTATGAGATCCGCGCCCTCCCAGGCAAAGGCTACGGCTGCGTGGCGATCAAGAACATCCATCGCGGCACACGCATCCTCGCAGACGACCCCATCCTCATTGTCACCGAAGCAAACTACATGAAATCCGACATCGAAGCCGCCTTTGCGCACCTCTCCAACGAAGAAAAAGAGCTATATTTCACCTTGCACTCAGGCCACAACCAGCCCGCATCTTCCTGGCCATCCTTGATTCACCCCTCCGTCGCCGGCAAAGAACGAGACCGCATAGCAGAGCAGCACAACGCCCGAACAGGCACAGAAGCAACAGTCATCTCCATCTTCCAAATCAACTGCATGGAACTAGGCTCGGGCGCTGCCGTCTTCCCACACGCTGCACGCTTCAACCACGCATGTAGGCCTAACGCATGTTTTTCATGGAACGAAGCCATTGGCAAGGAGACGATCCACACGATGCGAGACGTGGGCGAGGGCGAGGAACTCACTATCTCGTACTGCGATATGGAGCACGACAAGCGACTGCGCAGCTGGGAGCTCAAGCACTACGGATTCGTGTGTGGGTGCGAGGCGTGTGGAGATGAGGACGTGGAAGGGAGTGCAGCGTTTGCGAGTGCAGAGAGGCGAATGGTGATTCGGGAGCTGGATCGGGAGACGAGATTGTTGAGGGGTTTTAGGCTAGAGGAAGGGGCAAGGATGGAGGGGTTTGCGGGGAAACTGTTGAAGCTGGCGGTTACGCTGCAAGGAGAGGGGTTCTGGGATGCGAGGTTGGCGGGCGTGTTTTTGGATATCGCGGTTGTGTGTGAGATCAACGGGGGCTACAAGATGGGCTTGACGGCTGGGGAGAAGGCGCTGGGGATCAAGAGGGATTGTCAGGGAGTTGACTTTCCGGGCTTTGAGGGGTATGCTGCGGTTGTGGAGAGGATTAGGGCGAAAGGGCGAGTGGAGGGTTCAGGATAGATTGATGGGGTAGTGTTCGAGTTGAGTTACTCGTGGTGGTGAATGTAAGGTTAGCAAAAGTCTAGGTTAATTCATCATCTCAGCACATGTACATTCTGCAGCGATGAGTGGTGGTGAGGAAGTCGCGATGCTCGTCCTCGCTTAGGCATCGGTTGGCGTCGAAACCTGGTCACGCTCGGGCAGACCCTGCAGCTGAGACGAGTCTGAAGCACTTGCCGTCATCATCATCATCATCATCATCATGGCCTTGCGTCCTCACCGACACTTTGCGGCGTTTCTTGACTGAGAGCAGACCATGGGCAGGCCAAGCAATGGCTAGCCACAACGCTCTCCCCCTTCCTTTGTCAGGATTCAGGCGTCTGGGCTAACGTGGCAGCGGCAACTAACATCCAGGGTTCAGTAGCCGCTGACGTCGCTGCTGTGTTCCTGCGCCGGAGGCGTCGTGAAACTTGTCGCGCGTCTGCTGAACAGCCTCAAGTTTTGCCATTGATCAGCGCCAGTCTCACCGAAAGGGTCCTCCAATCTGCTGACTTGCCTACAATTAACCTGATCCTGACTCCACGCTCGTGTCCTTGACTGGTATAGACTTTGTTCGTTTGGTTGCGCAGCCTCTTTCGAGCGATCGCCCTCACCACGCGCTCCTAGCTCCGGAATCGATAGCTTCCGTGAAGCTCAACGGCCACCACTTTGACTGCGCATGCTGTAGTTCCTCTCGTCGCAGACTCTGTACGGCAATCGCAGTCAACATGGACGCTTCAGACGTCAAGACAACCGCCCTACCACCGCCCGCGCTGCATGTCTCAGCCGCACCGCCCTCACCACCACACTCGTCAGGGCGCGAGACCCTGCCCAAGGCTTCGATAGACGTACACGACAACACCACACCGCCCTTCTCGCCTGCCAGCGACACCCCCGTGCTGCAGAAGGAGCAGGAGGAGTTCGAGGGCACCGTCAATGTCAACAATGACCTGCCCACCGAGAAAGACCTGAGCAAGGTGGAGGACCTGTTGATACTCGACGCAGAGGGCAAGAGCCGGCCGTTCAAGGACCTCTACAATGCCTCGGGAGTCGCGCCTCGACAGCTCATTATCTTCATCAGACACTTCTTCTGTGGAGTAAGTGGAGTTGCAGTGCAGAACGTACAACGGATACTAATACCTCACAGAACTGTCAAGAATACCTCCGCACACTGTCCTCCTCTGTGACGCCTGAAAAACTCCTCGCGCTCCCCACACCCACCTCCATCGCCGTCATTGGCTGCGGCCGCCCCGAACTGATACCCATGTACACCGAAGTGACTGGCTGTCCCTTTCCAATCTACGCCGAACCCACACGCAAAATCTACGACCACCTAGGCATGACGCGCACGTATGACCTGGGCAGCAAACCTGCCTATATGCAGACCAATGTGCTCATCAACAGCGTCCAATCCATCTTCCAGGGCCTCTCCACCGGCCGCAAAGCGCTCAAAGGCGGCGACTTCAAGCAAGTAGGCGGCGAATTCCTTTTCGAAAACGGCGAGTGCACATGGGTCCACAGAATGAAGACGACACGAGGACACGCGGAGGTATCAGAACTGAGGACACTACTGGGACTGGATGGGACAAGGCCGCCCATGCGCAAGCGCTGGAGCCATAGTGTGAAGCAGGCCAAGCAGGAGAACAGGCGGAGTATGAGTTGGGGGCGGTTGAGGAGCAAGAGCAAGAGTGCAAAAGACAAGGAGAAGAGTGGGAGTACGACGCCGGAGAGGGTTGATGAGGAGGATCCGAGTAAGCTCATTGGGCGAACGACGGCGTGAGGTTAATTCTCCTATTCAATTTTCGTTTCTACCGATGCGTTTAGCGGGCATGGGCGGTGCGCAGCTGTGCTGCGTGCAATTGTGGATTGAATTCTATATCGGTACATACTCCAACTTCTCTCTTATCACAAGCATGATTTGCTACCCTGCATTTAAGACGTTTTGAAGGTAGAAGACTCGAATCATCGCACCCTTGATATCCACCCGATCCAACACAAGAGCTGGACAGAGTATCGAAATCCCAACATCGCGACACCGACACGTATGAGAGTGTGTAGAGAAAAATGCCAGAAGCTGTCTCTAGCAGACCCATGACACGAGAAGAACTAACACGTCACTACCGTAGAAGGATCATTTCACGAGAAGAAAACAACAAACCCATGAATACAAGAAAGAAAAGCAGCGTGGTGAGAAGGTGACCGACTGTAATTGTAACATGATACCAGGTAAACGATTACTCACCTCCTATCTAACTCTGTATCTTGAGTTGGTGCGCTTGCGAGGGAAGTCTGGATGCTGGTGGGTTTTCTATGGTAGAGTTGGTAGAGTTAAGCGATTGACTGGGTTTCTGGGACTGTAATGCAGGTTCACGACTATTTGTATGTCGTGATATGATAGATGTGGAGAAGGTGATAAAGGTATTTCTGTTGCCGAGCTCTCTGTTGGTGCAGGGCTGGATGAGAATGGTTGTGATGATGTTGATGGCGTAGGGTATTGTGTTGTGTTCCTTGATTCCGATGTCGGTGTCGGTGTTGGTGTTGGTGTCTTTGGATTGGGTACTGGCGTTAAGAGAAGCAAGCGGGTTGCGAGTAGGAAATATAGAGATGCTGCGAGTTGTTGGAGTTAGAAGGCAGATATGTGGGATAGGCACCTTGTAGATAGGGAGGGATAAGGGTTTCTGCAGTAGTGGGTGTTGTTTTTTGTAAAGTGTTATGGAATTGTGTTCGAGTATTCATATGCCATGCTTTGCGTCGACAGAGTATGATACTTAGAATCAATGATCTTGTTGTATTTTACCAGAAAGCGGAGAAGGTGGTGAAGAGCCGTGGTATCAACTCCTCGTCTCTTTCTTTCTACCTATGCAATCTGAGGAAAACGACTTCTTCTCTTGCTCAAGATGTGAGACAAGATTGTCGTTCTCTCCTGCTCTTCCATGGTGATAGTGCGCGTATGTTCAGTCAGTGCATGGCGTGCGTGTTCGAGACGTAAGGGAGTGATTTGGCGGTTGAGGCTATTGGGTAAATGCGGGTGTAGTAGACATGATTGTAAAGGGAGAGATTTGGGACGTGTAAGTGTTGTTGCGGCAACGGTGTGAAACACCCTCATCGTATAGCTTGTTCTGTTCATGTAATGCTCAGAGTGTTCAAAAGAGCTTTAACATGGTATATCTAAGAGCAGGAAAAGACTCAGTAGTTGTTCGTTTGGCGAATAAGTAAAGTCATTACAAGATGTCTATCTATTGTGTTGTGCCTGAAACTCCATTCCATGACCTCGATCGTGATACCTCGGCAAAGAGTGGAGACAAGGAGAAATTTCAACAATGAGGAAACGAGCAATTCACAAGAGTGTTGACAGCCAGAAACAGAGACCCATAATTCGAATTAACTATATATTTTATATTTTTCTGCTTTCTTTCATCGATCACATCTCTTCCCAGCTCAAAGCTGGATATCTTCGATAGTATAGTGGTCAGTATTTCTGCTTGTCATCCACAGGACAGCTCGCAGGAGGCCGGGGTTCGATTCCCCGTCGGAGAGATACGATTTCTTTGCTTTTTTGTTGTCCATCTGGTGGTGGTGGTGGGTTGGAGTCGAAAGTCGATGAATGGTCCGTGCACGTGACGTTGAACTTTTTGTCAACTCTGCCTGTGTTTTGGGGGCGATTGAGGTATTGACCGTGTCATCGATTAGTTGTCTGTATTGATTTGTTATGCTTGTCTGCTATTAGTGCTCATATTCATTGTGACACACTTCACCTGCAGCCTCCCAATCATCGTCACTGCTCAAATGAACTACGGATTGTCGTCCGGCGCAACAAGCCAAGAAGGCAATGCAGAAGTCATTCAGGACGGCGGCCCTTCCAAGCAACGAACCGATGCACTAAAGCTACTCGAGTCTGTGGAATGAGGCTACCGGACAAGCTGCGTCTGCGGAAAAGGCCGGTCGATCATCCCAGACTTGGCAGTTATTCGTGGGGTGCATGTTTACACAAGGTAGGTAATGCTCAACGATGATGAAAGCATATGGGATGTGCGAGATATCGACCGGTCAAAGTCCGGTTGGTTCCTTCGAAAAAGGGGCGGCAGTCGCGGCTTTCGATTGATGTCAAGTGCACACACAGTTGATACACATCACACAGCTTCTACTAGTGAATAACACAGGACATGCTGAGATGCAAATCACCATACTGCTGTCGAACGCCTCACAACCTCGGCAGTTTCTCGAGTAATCCTGCCGCACCTGCAGGCCATCACACTGCATTGCAGCGCGGCTAACATTGCACTCTGCGAACGGATGCGAGCGCACAACATGGTACTGCATATTCAGCTCTAAGCATGTCAGCCGAGCACAGTGTCTGAAAAAATGACGAACGAATAGCAGCACTCGGTATAGCATGCATGTTCGGGCCAGCTTCTACAGAATGCAAGTCTGCAGTCGTCTGATCAGCTCATGTACTGCAGTATGCAAGCAAATCCACATCTGTACCCCAAGTGCTTGACCGGATTTCTGCGGTCTCGTCGCACCGCTTGAATCATGTAGTTGACGTGAATTTGAACAAACATTGCTGCAAGCTGACACAGCAGGTTGGCCGCCTCCAGCTCGCTGGTGTATGTGCAGAACTACGGGTGTACCCTTTGTTGTACGTTCATATAAACAAACACCGTATTGTGCAAGGTGGTACTTGATACGTTGTTAATTTACTGTTTGCAGACCGAACGTACATACAATGATGTACAGCGCGTGTCGCGGTCCAGTACAGATGCTCACGCTCTGCTTGACTCCCTAGCCTGTGGAGGCTGTATAGTCGGATAGCAGACCACTATCGTGATAATCTCACTGTGTTGCATGACGTGCGTGCTGCAATCTCTATAGGCTGTCCTGTAGGTTGTTCTCTCTTGCCAACATATCGTATCGATTTGGCCTTAATCACCGAGCATCACCTTCCACATGACATCCCAGTCAGATACCATCGATTCACCTCCAGGGTCCAGCTCACCGTTCACCTTCACCGATCAAAGCGTGACACGATCTGATCTGATACTGACCGCTCTCGCGCCATGCACGCGGTCAGCCTCGACGTACAATCCCGATTGCAACTACGGTTCAAATTCCGGATGACGGAACCAAAGTCACATCGAAGACTAGCAATAGTCACAACTATCATGTGGAAACGTTGAGTAATTGCTCTCGGCTCAGGACAAAGAACTACACACTAAGTCTTCAGCTGTGTACGTCGGCGCTTTTGCCCAGCCAACGGAACCAAAACAATATTTCACCACTTCCGCGGCTGCCTGCGATGCCTAGCAGTTTCCAGATCAGCGGCTCGTGCCTGTCTATCCTGCAGAATGGCACCATTACGGGATAGAATGGCATGCATGCAGTTCCAAGCCTGCAGAGCAAACTAGACTTCGTGTCGAAACTCTATGCTCACGAGAGACATGCCTCTAATGAATTAACCTGCGTGGCGCGACCCTCGCAACCCGGATACGCACTTGCATGCAGTGTGACCTACAGAAACCTTGATTCCAAGAATTCAGACAAAAACAGGAAGCGTGGGGTAAAAATACGAACAGGGGGCGCAAACCACAGTCCGTGTCAATCAATTGAACACGACATAGACATGCAGCATGCTGTGCGCACCCTCACTTCCATTACACAAGCACAGCCGAACTGCCGCTTCCAAGACGCAGGCTAAGCCACACCTCCCGCACCCGCATCCGCTTGTTCCATCTGTCGCTCTGCCATCCCTCAACAGCTCGCGCGGACATCACTCCACCTCGTCAAGATACTTGTGGCAACGAGCCGCGTCCAAACAGGCAGCAAGGCACACACACACATCCACCGAACCGAATCCGAACGGCCAAGAGACGCTTGCGCATGGCTTGCGGAGAACCCGCCCCTTGTGCGTCCAGAACGTGCCTGGTGCGGGGGAACCGTTGAGTTCCCGTTCGCAACCATCAGCGCGGAACTGCTTGCCGCGGAAGCTTTTTCTTTTCGGCTACTTGCGCCCTGTCATGAATTTTTGCTTTTTGTGCCTTGCCCTTGCGCTCGGTGTTGTGAAGATTTGCACACAACATGCTGCATCTCTGATCTCGGTATTGCTCGCTATTTCGCTTGGGAGCTTTTTTTTTTCGGCATGTTGTTTTTAGTGCAGATGCGCTGGCACCCAACCAACTGCGAACTACACTAGATGGGAAAGGAGCAACGGAAGCTAGACACGTCAATGTCTATCTCTGTGTGATCGATGCAACGGCAGCACCCGTTGGGCAGCTTGCAGTTTTTGCGCGTGCTAGCAGGAAAAATTCGATGAATAACATCACCGATATCCCTGTAACGCTATCGAACCGGAAGGTGGTCGCAAGCTGGTCATATGGATGATTTGGAAAGTATCACAGTGCAATGCAGTGCAACAGGGTGGAGACAGTAGGACTTGAAAGTGCGGCATTCATGACGAAGCCTTATGGTATCAATTCTAGATTGGCCTGAAGCTGTTACATGACTGACATTCTCCATTACCCTCTATCCATATGTGAAAAACAGCCAAATGAGGGTCCTGGCATATATGCTGAATGAATTGAGAAGTGCAATACTAGTGCTACCCCTCGTACCAGGCCGGCCCGGCCTAATTGAAGAGAAAGGCAATTTCTGCTGCATCAAAAAGATGTCCTGCATGAATGTGTGCCGAAGTGGTACAGCCGTCCAACAACAGAGAAGAGAAGATCGACGCACAGCCAACAGCAGGATGCTGATTAAACCCCTCCTGGCTGCTCACCGAGCGCATGCTACGGGTAAATAGAGTATGCAGATGCGAATGGAAAGTGGAGTCGTAGCTTCGTGAATGTACAGAAGTGAACAAAGGAGACAATGAGAATACAACAAGCGTCAATATGACGGAGCACCGAAGCTCAAATAAGAAAACAATTCTAGGATATCGCCGAAGTATTGCTCGAGGTACCGTTAGCTGCAAACTTGCAGTAAACTCAATGAGTTTCCTGTACAATTCTGCGCCATTAGCCCTCATGCAACCCAAATGCAAGAAACGGAAAGGGTATATGCGGAATGCAAAGTAGAGTAAACAAAAGCCACTGCCTCGATAACAGGACCCAGAATGACTGATGCTTAGATATCGATGTGGGTGTTTCTTTAGCCTCACGCACCATTCGTGAATGCGCGACGATAGCGCCGAATGTGCAAATAATGCAGGCGCGGTGCTAATAGCTTGATGTAGACATCCCGTCCGAGAGTGGTAGATGGAAACCAAAAGCCGCGGCTCCTGCCGTGGCGTGAGCTACAACAAGGCCTGGCTGGGTCCGAAACGCCGATGAACACCGGAATGAGCAACTGTACAAATGAGATGTGTATGATACAACAACGGCTGATTCTGGTTGCGGAGACGCGTGGCGAGGGCTTGCGATGTCGTAGATGTCGTCGTAAGCTAGGTGGGGTACACCCATGGGCGCCTATTGCCGCTCGAACGTGCTTGAGCGACTTATCAAGTCTAGATCTGACTCGCGGGACTCGCTACTGATTCGTTCTTCCTTACGCTTGCTTCGCTCGCTGGGAGCCCGGCTTATCAAGCGTCTGACGAAGTTTCGTTTCGGATTGATGTTTGTAGCTTCGATCGAGGGGCTGCCAGGCTCAATGGATGACCTGCGGGAGCCAGTGCGCTCCAACATCTGCTCAGGGGCGTCGACAATATCCTGTTTTTTGATCTTGCAAAACAGAGTAGAGAACAAGTACTGCTCGCCATTGCTGTCGAACAATGGCAGATGACGGTAGCCTTGTTGGATGCTGTTGAGCTTAGCCGTGAATGTCGCCAAGGGTGCATGGTTTGTGGTGCGAGCGTCAATGGAGTTCCACACAGTCCAACGAACGAAGACCAAGCTGGGAAACCGAGTGCGGACAGTCAATTGAAGGTCGCTGTCGAAGACAGGGTTGTAGCCGTTGCCCTCAACGATGCGAGTTCGCTTCCGCAGTGGATTTCCGATTCCCGAGTGGCCGTTGCGGGCAGAAGCGTCCTGACCACCAACACCAACGGCATTAGCACCATTGTCTTCGGCGCTGTACATTTCAAACTCAACGTAGGGGTTGATGTTGGCGTCTTGCGCTAAACCCCTGGGGCGCGGCAATTGCTGGGCAGAAATGATGCGAACGGCGAACTTGACTTCCTTCTTGGGTGCTTTGTTGTGGCCTTGAGTGGGTGTTTGTTCCAAGCGCAGATCGGCAGGCTTCAATACATAGCCTGTACGGTCGTTGCCACTTGCAAACATAGCCTCGTTGAGCTGCTGCCCAAGATCGTAAGTCTGCCAGTTAAGAGCAGCCATCTGCACTCCACGTCTCCAGAATTTGAGAGGGTCGAAATTGGACGAATTGATTCTGAAAGCGTGGGGGTACACACGCATCAGACACCGCATATTGTGAGCCTCAAGAAGGTGCTTCTCGCGTGAGCCGGGCTTGGTCATCTTCTCGAAAGCACGTTCATTGACCGAGAAGATGTGGTTATATGTCTGAGCATCGCTAGACGTGAAGTCGGTGAACTTGTAGCCCTTGGTGTAGACGCCAAGGTCACCGAGAATTTTGGTGATGTTGCTGGTCTTGGTCTTTTTGGTCTTTTTGCGTTCTTCTGCTGCAGTCACTTGTGGACTGTCACTGTCTTCAGCTGAGCTGACTAACGCCGAGGTTGGGAGGGTGTTGTTGGTCGATGTGGTTGAGGTGCGAGGGGACGCCCAGAACATTGCCGTGCGCTCCGGAGGACTCATCGACGGTGGGCTTGAGATAAGAGGCGAGTTGGGAATGACAGTGTCGTTCAGCTGGATGGGTCGAGACCACGGCGAGCTGAAGCTCCGTTCTCGTCTCCGAGTGGTCAGCTCAGTCGTGAGAGCTTTGGCGTCGAGCTCATCAGACGCAGCCTTGACTTTGATCAATACTCTGTTCTTCAGCTCTTCTGGAGAAGGCAGTGTTTGCGATGTAAAGTCCAATGGTTTCAGGACTAGCTTGTCGCCAAACTCTTCGCACATGGTCTTCACCATTGATGCTTGTTGGTCGGCGGTGCAATGTACTTCGAGCGACAAGATGAGTGGGTACTCAGATTCAACAAAGGCGTATTTGTTGACAACCTTGATAGTATCGTGGAACGAGATGCTGGTTGTCAAGGTGCGGCCGTGCATAACAACTGGTTTTCCGTCACTACCATCCCAACAGTCGATCTCAATGCACCGGCAACCTTTCTGGAGCGCTGTGATATATGCCTCGGTACTGGACTCGCCCGCGACTTGGCGTCCAAGCAGGTAAGTGTTGTGAGAGCACGAGATGAAGTACTCGTTGAGGGGACGGTTGAGTTGGAGGTCCTTGTCGACTGGCTTCAATATGGAGTTCGCAGGCGAAGTTAGGAACGTCTGGAAGGCGGGAAAGCTCATCGTCAAGGGTAGCGGAATCTCGCCACCTTCTACTGGGGTCGCCTTAGCTTTTGTTGCACGCGCAAACTTCTCGAAGGTGTTGGTCCAGTACTCCATATCCTCGTTAACATCAACACCTTGTTCGTGCTGGAGGAAGGAGAAAAAGGTAACTTTGTCCATCTCTACCTTCGAACCTGACTGGAAGGATTTGTAGATTTGTTTGATATCCTTTCGTTCCTTCAGGCGTCTGACAAAGTACAAGAACTGTGTTTGATTGAGCCTGCCGGTCTGTAGCGTATCGGCCTTGGAAAAGTAGATGCGGAGAGTAGCCTCTGTACAATTGATGTGCAGGTTGCGGCACAACTCGACGGTACTAGGGAAGTCCAAGGAGTCAGGGCCGTCAACACCGTTCGAGCGTTTCTTCATCTCACGCTGCCATACAAGCTTTGCGCTCTTGTCTGCAAAGCCGAGCAGACCAGCCATCATGTCGATACGGTTGCGGGATACAGACTCGAGCGTTTGAGTCCACATGTTGAACACACCAATATCAGGGGCTATCAGGTGCATGGTTCGTATGCGACCCTTAGTGCGGGAGGTGTCAGTGTATACAATGGTGAACCAGTAAGGAGCCCAGTTTTCCGAGAGGCCAACTTCTTCACGGTAGTGCTTAGCCTCAAGACCGGAACGGATCTCTCTTACGTCGTCAATGTAAAAACACTTTGATGGTCGAGAAGGGTCCCAGAACACCTTCGCCGATTCCAGATCGAGGCGTAAGTTGATCTCTTTCTTCTCTTTCTTTGTTACTTTTCTCAGGACTGTGCCTTGTTCAAGGCGCGAGTTGCGCACCGGTGCAACAACTGTGGAATCGGGTATCGAGCTGACGCTGGGCTGGGTGCTCGAAATGCCCAGCGCGTTGATGGGCTCGCCATATACATCGTCGATGGCCTCCTCCTCTTCGAATGCGTCAAAGTCAGAGATGCAAGCCTCGCCGTCGGCTGCAGTCCTGCTGTCACTACGTCGGCGCATGATTACTGGTCCTTGACTCCTGTCTCTTTGTGCTTGCGAGTTGTTCCGGCGGAAACGATTTGGGATGCCTTGGGCGCCGCGACTGACTCTTCGAATTAGGCCTGGACCTTTGCCAAGGGCTTCTGCCATGGCGGAGGGCGACGAGGTGGGTGCTGTTGTCATTGGTGGCGGAAGAAGTGATTCGGGGAGGCTGTAGGACGGCACGGCTGGAAGCGAACTCGAGTGGATGGGGACCATGCCCTCGGGCGTCGACTGGAGGGAGCCATTGAGGTAGGAGGGAGTGGAGGCTGGGCTGCCTCTTGAGCTGGGGATGCTGATTGCGGCCGTCATGCGTGCAAAGCTTGGGGAGGGTGAGGGCATGCGTGGCCTGGTGAAGGAGTCGTTGAGCAACGACATGGTGTAGGATAAAATGCAAAAAGCGTAACGTGAGGTAGTACTAATGCTTCTTCATGGCGCAAAGGGGAGCAACTGAGGGAGTGGACTGGCGAGCGGGCGCCAATGGGGATAAAAGCAGAGAGGATCAACAGCCAGCTGGGGTCCTAGGTGAGCATGAGCTACGAGCTTTCGTGCATCGTGAGATTGAATGCGGTAGGCTGCGTTGCGTGTGCGGCTACGACAGTTTGGGATGCACAAGCGCGCTGGGCGGGCGCGCAGGCAGTGAGCGTATGGGACGCAGGTCAGCTGGTGAGGCGGATGGCTGAGAGGAATTTCTTGCAGCGAGGTGCAGACGCAGATACGACCGGGGTAGTGTATTTTGGGTAGTTGCTGCGGCGCGCCGCTCGTGGGGGTGTATGCCGAATGCGGTCGTTCGCACAAGGCCGCAAAATCAAGCAAGCAGCCAGTCGAGCGCCGTGTAACGCAGTCGCCGTGTTAGTGGACGGTGGACTGTGCAGCGTGTGCAGTGTGCAGTCAGTGTGTGCAGCACGTCGCAAATGGGATGGGATGGGGTGAGGTCGAGGTGAGGCAGCGAGGCAGGCGTGGCGCAGAAATGTCGTGTGGTGACTGAGCCCGGCTCCCCTTTGTAAAGTAGCACGGCAACGACGGATAGCTCTGGTGGAAGGAACGGTCGTCTTAGGGCAGGTACGCTCAAGTGTCGAGGAAACGGCGACGGGCTTGGCGCGCTTCTCCTGGAAGCAGCAAAGCCCAGCGAAAAAATCTTTGCTAATATTACACCAGCACTCGTCCATCCTGCTCATCCCTTCAGCGGCGCCCCTGCCCATGTCATCGTCGGGCTCCACGCCGCTCCGTTCAATTCGATCCACCCCGGCCACGTTGGACACGCGAGGCCACTTCCCTGCTGGCGAGCTGCTAACCACGCCCTAAGGTTTGGAGAGCCGCGGCACCCACTGCTGGGCACCCCCAGCAATGAAACGCTCTCAGATGACGTCTCTACCGTTGCTGCAAGGAGTGGGCTCCAATCACACCAGCGCCGGAGCTGCTCTCCACAGTGCCATCATCAGGCATCTGCTGCGCTGCTAGCAGTGCCTAACACCTGCTAGGCGGACAGCCGTTATGTTATGGCTCACGGCATGCACCGCCCTGTTCACACGACGTGCGCATGCCGGTTATTATGCCACCAAGGATCTGCCAGGACTCAGCCTTGCTGCCCACCTAAGGCATCCTGTTTCCTCTCCTCTTTTCATCCTCGGAAGACACGGCAGCAGAAGCGCCCTGCCGACAAGCACCATCATGGCCAGCTGCTCGCTGCTGCCGGTTGGCACTGCTGCAAAACGAAAGGCAGCTAGTCGTGCGCCTTGGTCGCAGTGGTGGCCTCAGAAACCCTTCTTGTCTCTCGTCATTTGGCGTGGGTTGCGTTTGTGCTTGATCCGACCTTACCGGCCCCAATCTTACGCAGCAACGGACAGGCGGCAGTGCGGCGAGCGATGGCACTCCCACGTCGACCTCGCTGCAGATTGTCGCCCATCTGCGCTCGCTGCACAGCGGTGACCGCAACGTCGCCTGCTTCCAGTAAGCTGCAGCGCCTCGTGAAATAATAGAGAAGCGTGACAACCGACTGTGCCATGCCCTTCTACACGTGGCGCGGGACTGCCGTTACGTTGAAACGAAAGGGCGAAGCCGGCACAGCGGTTTGAGTTCTGCCCCTGTCAATCATCCCTGCCCACGTCTGTTTGATGGGCAGTGGCTGTCGACGGCGCAAGAACAACAGGTTAGGGATACCCAGTCTCTACCACCTCATACGACATTGCCCAAAACTTGCGACTCGTTTTTCGTATCGAACAAACCTTACTGCTGTGCCTCAACAGGCACTAAACAAGAAGACCCAGCGACAATGCCAGGTAGCAACGCACGAGTGGCATCCCTGGCAGGCTTCTGCTTTCGCAAATGGGCTGCGCTGCATGCAATGGTTAGATGCATGCAATGCTACGAGTCGCGTGATTTCCCGCGCCGCCTTCGAGAAGCCCAGCAGCATTGTTCCCGCCCCTGAAGCCGTTCACGAATCAGACCACCCTCCCCGCACATCACTATTCGGCTACGACCATGGCCATGTGACCTGGTGGCGGTGTGATATCTCCTCCTTTCCTACCAATTAGCAACCAATCGCCTGTTTAGCATCGCGTTTTTTCAACTAGACACAAGCTTGATGAGTTGTCTGCTTGTCGAGCACGTTCTTTACCTTTGTCATGTATTAGCTCCTCGGCACATTCCGATTCAGCCCTGTGACTCGACGCTTAAGGTGTGGCTTTCGCAGATGACAGGGCAGCCTCAAAATAGCGCTCGCACGTATCTCTATCTGCTCTTCCGCATGGTGAGATTGGATGACATGCAGCAGACCCTTGACCGAAAGAAAGGGCCCACGACGGGACGGAATGAGCACCGAGCTCCGCTGTCCGAGTAGATACGTGTTGAGTTACCTAGCATTGATGAAGGACCTGCGGTGAGAGGTGAGAAGATGCGCAAGATCCTGCCCGTCTGGCGTCAGCCGTCAGCCGTCAGCCTTTAGGTCTAAGCACAACACCACGGCCACCCATGCACGTCCACAAGCACGATCAATGTGTAAGGGAAGCGAGGGAGATCATTTTGGACAACCGACTCAGCTGAGCTCATGCTCGGAAGGACGTGACACAGCATCTGTCAAATGCGACTTCCCAACATTCTGTAGAGTTTGGGCCAATTTCAACCCTGGCATGCGACAGTGAACCGCGCTGGCTCGATCGTTAACTTGATATCTACCGTAGATCAAACCGCATCCACGAACGACCCCGCAAAGATCCGACACGAAACAACCTCACGTCAACCTGTCCAGGTCTCCGAGACCGATGCCCACTTAATTACTATCTAGAATGTCACAGATAGATGAGCTTCGATGTCTCTGCCAAACAACGCTTCCGCCTGCTTGCGCCTGCCTCGAAACATGGTCCCACGCGCGGTCGAGCTGGTCCAGATTACTTCGGGACGTTCTTGTGTCACTGAACAGATCACCATCATGAGATGCATGGTTTTGCAGCGAAACGTGGGTCGATCGCTCGCCGAAGCGGCTGGTTGCAGATGTCTCGTCGCCCTGGTCTTCAGCTTGGACCTCACTGTCACCTAGTGACTCGATGCGACCCCGCACAGCATATGGTGGCGCCTGTGAAGTGATCGACCAGGACCCTTGGTGTGGCGCACATTGTACATCGTCGCTTATGCGGGAAGCCTGTCCTGATAGTGATTTGAATGGCGTCGAGCTGACAGATGTGACAGATGTGACAGCATTGGACAGCGGCATTCGCGTCGAAGCGTAGCCCTTCGTTGCTCGCGACATCGAGTCCTCGCTCACCTCGTCGTGAGTATGAATTGTGTCGCAGTCTGACTGTGGATGGTTACCGAGCACGAAAGATCGCCAGAGCTCTTCGCTATCGTCAATGTCTCTGACAGCACCGGTTCGCAAATTGGGTCGTGCGTCTGTCGGGCATCCACCTGAGTGTTTTGGAGCAGGCGGGAGGGCGGATACATTCGAGAGGTTGGCTTGCGTAAGATTGCCTGGAGTGGCATGCTGTGGCCAGACTGTGGGATCAGCTCTTGCGTTCCGTGCAGAAATGTGAGGCTGCGGGAGGCTTGTTCCGGTCCCGCGTTTTACACTGACTTGGCCAGAGCTCGAATCGCGGATGTCAAGGAAGCTCTTCCAGACTTCATCATCGACGATTGCTAATGAGTTTGGAGGCCTTCTGATACCGAATTGGTACGCTCCACCGACGTTTCGGGGTGCGTGTCCAGTTTCGAGCTCTTCTGCCTCGAAATCTGCTTGGCCATGCTGCGCCTCGCCAGTTTGGTGCATTGCCGATGCTGTATTACCAGGCCCTGAGGGACTGCAACTGTCAAAAATCAGCTTCAGCGAGCGGTCAGCACTTCCTACGCGGTGTGTGATACGATAGCTAGGGTCAGTCGCTTCACTCTGTTCGCTATACTGAATCAGTGCACCCTGCCCCGCTGGCTTCTGCCGAATTCTGCTTTCTGCATGCATGCGACCGCCGGCAATAAGGTCTTGACGTGCAGACCGATCATACTGAGGCGAACGACCTTCGCCAAAAGTTGCAAGCCGCTTATCCTGTAGACGAGGTTCTGCAGCAAGTACGCTGTCGAGATGAATGGCAGGCTCCGTATGAGCCTGCTGTGTGACATCCTCGTCTTGCTCGTCAAAGAGCATAGGATCCGAATTAGTCTGAGACTGAGCGTAATCATGTGGCTGCGTCGATGGAGCAGTTGTCACGACATCTGACCCAACCCGAACTCGAACCTTGTCAGCAGCAGTGGGTATAGGTAGAGCGCCGCTCATGAAGGCGTGGACAGCACCAAATCTGTCTTGATCGGTCTGGTGAGTAGACACCATAGGGTTGCGGCGGCAAATAACTGCTCTGCTTTTCCCATCGATCTTTCGACGCTTTCCGATTCGGCTCTTCTCACTGATGGTCAGAAAATGGACATCAACTGGCTTTGAAGGTGTAACGCCGATCCAATCTCGCTGTTTCAGAAGGCGCTTCTTGTTTGCTTCGAGCAATTGCATCTCCATATCGGCATCTGTGGCTTCTACATTCCCTTCATGCTTGGTCCCTGTCGTGCGTCAGTCACTGCGGAATCACATCGAGCCCACTTCACTATACACTAAGTATCGCAAGACCAGGAAGTTGCTCACTTTTCTCGACGTCGCCCAAGTGCTGCCCAGAGTCCACAATCGTGTGCTGCAGCTGCCTTGAGTATTTGGACGATGCTACTGGAGCGTCACGTTGATCGGCCTTGCGCCAAAATCGAGCACCGTGAGCTATGCGACGTATTGAAGCTGACCCAGACGAAGGCAGACGCTGATCAAGGTCACGGTGGTTAGCTTCGCGAAAGTAGTCTGGACGAAACGGTGCAGTAGGTGAGCCAGGGTTCTGTAGCTCTGTGCGTGCGCGCGCAAAGTAAGCCTTCTGCTTCTGAATTACACCTTTGTTCGCATGCTTCGTGCGTTGAAGGCTTCCTCCTGTCCAATTCATCTTGGTGAGATGCAGGATGTGTCATGTTCCTTGGTGCTTGAAGGATATACGGTGAGTAGGTGCCAGCCATGGCGTGGCATCTGCGCGTGCCTTCCATCTCAGGAGCACCCCTCAACCACTCACATACAAGTCAACAACACGCCCTTCACCATCACCAGCAGGGTTGTCATCATGACCGCGCAATAACGGCGATCGAACAGCAACGAAGAATCAAGATCGGCTAGATCGGCATTCTTGCTACACTCGGTGATTCGGCTTCACTGCGGTGGTTTTGACCAGAGTTGCAGTCTTTCTTCCGCAAAAACAGTGGAGAATCGTGGAGAGCAGTGCTGCTCGTGGAGTCGTACCCCGTGGAGTTGCAGATCCTTTGCACTAGGGCTTTCACGCGGACCTCCTCTTCGACGGACTACATCGCTTCCCAAAATCAGCGTGAAAGTTTGCAGGAATGTGTACGCGCGCGTTGAATCGAGCGCAGGCCAACACAACAAGCTTGAAACGATCGCAAAATTTCTTTGGCCTATATAACTGTTACCTGCTATTAGGCTTACACCACATACCCGATCTGTGAGAACTGATCGGTGGTGAGAGGCAGTTTTTCGTCAATCGTAGCATCGGCACAACATCTCGACTTCTGCTCCCGTACACGCACGGGTTCAGGTAGCTCCTTATGTTTGGGACTTCGTAGTGTGAGCCCGTCGTAGCAGCAATAAGTTGGAAGTCGCCCGTCTCCGAACAAAAGTTGCTCCCACCTATCTTGGCCTTCCGGATTTGGTGAACCGTATGTTGGCTCAGTTTCGTGGTATCCAGTTCTTTGCATGTGCTCCGCCTCAACGAGCGGAGCGCAAGGAGTGGGCGGATATCGATATCCTAAGCCTCTGGAGACGACCCACAAGCCATGTGTATTGTTCTTGGACTACTCATCGAGCCGCAAGGTGCAATTGTTGAATTGCCCAAACTGACCTTGTTGATACTGCAAAACTACCAACCGAACAACCAGCGATAGCACACCGAACTCGCTCGATGCTCTTGCTACAATTAATGGTCCCTTTGTCGAACTTGTCCCGCTGTGTCACATCGATCGATGCTTCTGGTTATTTGGCACAATACCTGCGATTGCGCAGCGTTAATGTTCAAGATAGCGTCGAATGCCCTGCCCAGTCAAGTGAACACGCCGAAGTACAGTTACGTCAAGCGCCGTATCGAGAGCGGTTGGGGGCGGTGTTGTGGTGAGAGACCCACTACCTGTAAGATGCGGTCTGCCGCGTTATGCATGCCCTGCAGTCTGACGAGTGGTTTGAGCTACAAGGATTCGGCATGTGAAAAAGATAAGAGTATCTAGACCGAATTTTCAGACTGGTGTTTGTCTCTCATGTTCACCGAATAGCAGTGAGACCGACGAAACAGCTGAAAACAATTAATCACTGGTAAGACGGTGCAGTCAAGGATCAAGAGCAGGCAGCGAGCATATACGGGACGGATCATCTACCGAATATTATTCCTTCAGCCTCAAGATCAAGACCCTTAGGCTTGGCAAACGAGAATGTTTGCCGGCTTGTTCTCGCCGGAGGAATTACGACATGACGATCTATACTGAGGTCAGAGATGCTCGATCGCAATCGATTTGTGATTGGGTCGCCGTTCAGTCCCTTACAGCGCGTCTCGGCCACTGCTTGGCCCGCTTTGAGGCTCCTTTGGCGAGATGCGCTCTAAATACGCTCTGGCGTCATCGTGCATACGGATACTGTAGTTTTTGCAACACCGCTGCGCACCGGCGACTGTCAAGCGCGGCCGTATCGAACACTGCTCGGCATAGAACTGTCATAGGCAGTTGCGCTGTAAATCCAGGCCGCTGCAGTGTCGCGCCATGTGTAATGGGGACGGTTCGTTGCGGGCGCATTCCCACTTTTACTGCAACATGAACGGGCGTGACTGTCGAATGAGATCTGAGAATTGCAGCACATCTCCGAAGTCCTGCCTGAGCGTAATTTGCGACAAGGCACCGCTGTAGGAATTTCTTGGGCTCAATGGTATTCTGTTGGAATTCCCCAACGACTATGACGCATTCGCCCCACCACGTTGCGGTTTAGCAGACCTCAACTGATAAGCGTCGCACTCAGAGACCGGCGAATCTACGTCAATCCCAGAAGTCTTGACCGCTACAGTTGCAGTAAAAGGAACTCATGAGTAATGCCGAGTTTGAAAATGCGGTATTTGGTTTCTGTATAAACTCTGGACTCTCCTGTCACCCGGGTCCACCAAACATACCCACAATTCCCCCTCCAGCTTACCCACCTCCACAGTCTCCACAGTTCTCTCCACTTCCACAAGGGGTTGCCTAGATCTTTTCTATAAGAAGAGTGCGCTTGTCCAAGGAGCAGGTCGATATCTGCCAGCGTCTACACAACAACAAACAATCTTCTCTCTTTCCGCTCCCGTCACAACACTGTTTCACCTCGACACTTCCACTATGTCGGCACCTTCTCTTGCGGTTCCCCAAACGGGCCGCTTTGCACGTCGTCTATCCTCTATCGAGGCAACTCGAGAAAGCGTGCAAATGGGCCCAACAGTTGTTGTACCACCAAAACATCTCATGGCTCCCTCTAGCGCTTCAGAAGTAGCCACTGGTTTTGAGACAGCAAGGCATCGTCTTGATTCTCAGGTATCTACTTCATCAGGCACATCGTCGCCCAGCGGCACACCGCTCGAGACGACTGTCACCGACAAATACGCCTATGCGTTTGACATTGACGGTGTCCTCATCCGAGGCGGTCGCCCAATCCCCGAAGCCATCGAAGCCATGAAGATGCTCAATGGCGAGAACGAGTATGGCATTAAAGTACCTTACATCTTCGTCACCAACGGTGGCGGTAAGACCGAAGCTGAGCGTTGCATCCAGCTCAGCCAGCAACTCGAGATGGAGGTATCTCCTGGACAGTTCATCTGCGGTCACACTCCTATGGGTGAAATGGCAGAGAAGTTCGGCACAGTTCTTGTCGTTGGCGGAGAGGGCGAGAAGTGCCGTATCGTTGCCGAAGGCTACGGCTTCAAGGACGTTGTCACACCAGGAGACATCATCAAAGACAACCAGGACACTACGCCTTTCCGCTCACTGACTGAGGAGGAATACAAGAACTCTCGTGCTCGCAACTTTGCTGAGATCGAAATCGAGGCCATCTTTGTCTTCGCCGACTCGCGCGACTGGGCTTCGGACCAACAGATCATTCTTGACTTGCTCATGTCGAAGAACGGTCGTCTTGGAACAAGATCCGAAACGTTCGATGAGGGTCCTCCGGTCTTCTTCTCTCACAACGATGTCGTCTGGAGTGCATCCCACGACCTGACACGTATTGGTATGGGTGCTCTTCGTGTTTCTCTGGAGGCTATGTACAAGGCCGTCACCGGCAAGGAGCTCGAGACAACTGCCTTTGGCAAGCCGCAGATTGGTACCTTTGAATTCGCTACTCGCCTGCTGAAGAGGTGGCGCAAGGACACCCACGGCATCAACGCGGCCCCAGAAACTGTCTACTTTGTCGGCGACACTCCAGAGTCGGACATCAGGGGCACCAATGAGTTCGACAAGCACACCGACGACGCCAACTGGTACTCCATCCTCGTCAAGACCGGTGTGTACCAGGACGGCACAAAACCCAACTTTGTGCCCAGGGCCACCGTTGACAACGTGCTCGAAGCCGTCAGGCACGGTATGGAGCGCGAGTACAAGAAGCAGCTCAAGGAGAGCATGCTGGCTACCGGTGTGGTAGAAGATGAGGAGTAAGGCCCTTGCAGGCATCCTCTTTCATACCTTTAGTGTGGTTTGATTCTTTCCCTTCGGCATAGCATCTGGCGTTTGGGAATACTCCTTGTCTTTTCCTATTTCTTATACCATGGGCCATTGGCTCTTTCACGACCCAGAAACCTAAAAAAAAAAAACAGTAGCTCTATGATACCAGACGAAGAAATTGCTCGACGTCACAGCTAGATTGCAATCAATATCACGCTTGTCTCCAAGTCACTCTATCCACGTGCCATGTGTATTCATCCGCCTCTCACCCGTGCTAAAGCATAACGCGGGTTGTTGACTTCGATAAACGTACGAGCTATTCGCACATCCCTCCCCCAACCACATTGGCATTCTAATCCATAAGCATTGCGATGTTTCACATAGAGCCTCGGTAGCGGTTTCCTCATGTCAAAGCCTAGTTTCACGCCACTCTCCAGCGTCAGACCCTGAATCTCTCAACGTCGAAACTTCGAAACACAGGCCCCCTTTCCCTCGGCATTATTTCCACCCAACAAAACAGGCTCCCCATGTCTCGTCACATTACCGCGCGCCTAATCAAACCCAGCTGCAGACTATCTATCCTAGCTTTTCGACGATCCGGGGTACCTCGTGCTGCGGCGGCATGGATGTCCTTCACGCGGCTCGGCGGGGGGAAATGGAAGCTTTCATCTACCGGTCCCTTTTCATCTATCCTCGGAGAATTTCACACACCCCCCTGACCCGGATTTCCTCTCGTTTTCCCCTGCCGAGCAAAAGTCCACTCGCCTGCGATTCCCCCATAGCGGCTCAGGGCCTGTGAAAACAGTTGGCTTGTCAAGACCAGATGTTGGACCCACGCGTGAGAGGCGGGTGGTCCGGCGGCTGGGTTATGTGCTTGTCATATTGAGTAACGTACGAGGATGACGAGGCACGGGTTGGAGACAGCGTGTACGAAGGTTGTGGCGCCACTTGTGGTGCGGGTGATTGCGTGGTGTGTTCAGGGTTCGAAGGAGGTGAGTTGGTAGTGGATCTGGATAACGCCGAGCGGCCAGGTGCGATGAGATTTGTGTGAGGCCAACGAAACACACTCACGGGATATACCGTACCGTGAAGGTTTTTGGTTCACTGTGGAGAAGGTACTTACTTGGCACTGTTTGAGGCACTTTGTGCGTTGGCACTTGGCTTACAGCATGTTTGATGGAGAGATGGGAATGGTGTGCGAACGCCCCAGGGGCAACAGGTAAACTTGACATGGCACGCAGCTGAGGCAGTAAGTGACTTCCAAACTGATGACCTTCATACTGTCTCCACCTCACAAAACGGGAAGGTGCCTACAACTCTGGACTCGAGATAGCTCTTCGCATACTCTATGATCGAATGTACGTAGAGATTCAATGCAGTATCACTTTTGGTGGGAAGACATAGAGACAAGCTGCTGAAGTTGTGCCTTCGTGTGTAACAGCGTGGAGGTGGCTGCAGGATGCGTCGCTGACGTACGTCAACACGCTGTCATGTGGCTGGTATTGGGCACTCGAGACGTACTCGTACGCAGTAGTAGTCGAGGTGTGATGCACAAAGCCTCTCTAGCTGAGCCCACATTGGTCGTGTGTACACAGTCGACTCTGGTGACTGGGGAACAAGTGCGACTTTCTGCTGTGGAGGGGCTGCCAAGACATCCAGTTGCCTCCGACTTCCGATTCTTGAGCATGTGCAGACGGCGACGCAGCATCCCACCACTGCGAGCAACGACAGTCGGTCGCCACCAGCAAACGCACAGCTTACGCGCAGCCCCGCCGCGCACACGACGTCGACACACTGGACATGGTGTGAAAGGCCAGCCTCTCCCCCACGACCGCGACCGCACCCCCGCCCGGCACTCGCAGCCGCCCCGACACATTATTTCGCACTCGGCAACCAAATATCCAACAAACACGAAACGCGACTCGCGCGCACCACCACCACCACCACCGCCACCATGGAGGGCGCCTTCACGCACATGGGCAACCACCTGGTGTCCGACTCGGCCGCGACCATCAACGCCGGCGCCGGCGACGACGAGATCACGGGGCTGAGTGCCCGCCGCCGCCGCACGGATGACGAGGACGACGACCTGTTCGACGACGACGCCGAGAGCACCATGGACATGCCCGCTGGAGGAGCCAACGGCCAGCAGCTGGCCAAGCAAGAGGAGGACGTCGAGCTGCCTGCCCACGCCTGCGCCTACTGCGGCATCCACAATGCCGGCAGCGTCGTCAAGTGCCTGGCCTGCAACAAGTGGTTCTGCAGCGCCCGCGGCAACTCGTCGTCGTCGCACATCATCAACCACCTGGTGCGCGCCCGCCACAAGGAGGTCCAGCTGCACCCAGCCTCGTCGCTCGGCGACACCACCCTCGAGTGCTACAGCTGCGGCGTCAAGAACGTCTTCCTGCTCGGCTTCATCCCCGCAAAGTCAGACACGGTCGTCGTTCTGCTCTGCCGCCAGCCGTGCGCCTCGATGCCCTCGCAGAAGGACATGAACTGGGACACGTCGCGCTGGCAGCCCCTCATCGAAGACCGCTCCTTCCTTCCTTGGCTCGTGCCCCCGCCCACCGACCAGGAGCAGCTCCGCGCTCGCCATCTCAGCCCGCAGACCATCGCCAAGCTCGAGGAGCTGTGGAAGGACAACGCGAATGCCACCATCGCCGATTTAGAAAAGGGCGCCGGACAAGAGGAGGTCATTGCCAAGGTCTTGCTTCGCTACGACGATGCCTTCCAGTACCAGAACGTCTTTGGTCCTCTGGTCAAGATCGAGGCCGACTACGACCGCAAGCTGAAGGAATCGCAATCACAGGACAACTTGATCGTGCGCTGGGACATGGCCCTGAACAACAAGCACACTGCCAGCTTCATCCTCCCCAAGCTCGAGCTCGGTGACGTCAAGCTTGCTGTTGGAGACGAAATGCGCCTGCGATACACTGGAGAGCTTCGTCCCCACTGGGAGGGTGTTGGATACGTCATCAAGATCCCCAACAACCAGTCCGACGAGGTCACAATCGAACTGCGCACCAAGGGCGACCACAAGTCTGTACCCACCGAGTGCACTCACAACTTCAGCGCCGACTACGTATGGAAAGCCACCTCGTTCGACCGCATGCAACACGCCATGAAGACTTTTGCCATCGACGAGATGAGTGTGTCGGGTTACATTTTCCATCGCCTCTTGGGCCATGAAGTAGCATCGGCCCCTATGAAGATCCAGATTCCTCGCAAATTCAGCGTACCAGGTCTGCCGGAGCTGAATGGCAGTCAGATCAATGCGGTCAAGAGCGTCTTGCAGAAGCCTCTGAGCTTGATCCAAGGCCCTCCAGGTACCGGCAAGACCGTGACCTCCGCCACCATCATCTACCACCTGTGCAAGATCAGTGGCAGCCAAGTGTTGGTGTGCGCACCGTCCAACGTTGCTGTTGATCAGCTGTGCGAACGCATTCATCTTACTGGACTGAAGACTGTCCGTGTCACTGCAAAGTCTAGGGAGGATGTCGAGTCTCCGGTTGGCTTCTTGTCTCTCCATGAGCAAGTCCGTATGAACGACACTAACGTCGAGTTGAACAAGCTGAACCAGCTCAAGAGCGACGTTGGCGAGCTCTCCAGCCAGGATGAGAAGAAGTTCAAGCAACTCACCCGTGCAGCTGAGCGCGAAATCCTTAATGCGGCTGACGTCATCTGCTGTACTTGCGTTGGTGCTGGAGACCCACGTCTTTCCAAGATGAAGTTCCGCACAGTCCTAATCGACGAGTCGACGCAGTCTGCCGAGCCAGAATGCATGATTCCTCTGGTTCTCGGATGTAAGCAGGTTGTGCTTGTTGGTGATCACCAGCAACTTGGTCCTGTCATTATGAACAAGAAGGCCGCGACTGCTGGACTTAACCAGTCTCTGTTCGAGCGTCTTGTCATCTTGGGTTGCTCCCCCATCCGTCTTCAGGTCCAATACCGCATGCACCCATGTCTGTCTGAGTTTCCTTCCAACATGTTCTACGAAGGCTCGCTCCAGAACGGTGTAACCATGCAGGAGCGTGTCCGTCGTGATGTCGACTTCCCTTGGCCAGTAGGCGATAACCCTATGATGTTCTGGTCCAACCTTGGTGCAGAAGAGATCTCGGCCAGTGGCACATCCTACCTCAACCGTACCGAGGCACAGAACGTCGAGAAGATTGTTACACGCTTCTTCAAGGCAGGTGTACAGCCCAGCGACATTGGTATCATTACGCCGTATGAGGGTCAACGCAGCTATGTTGTCAGCTCCATGCAGGCAACTGGTAGTTTCAAGAAGGAAAACTACAAAGAGGTCGAGGTCGCTTCTGTCGATGCTTTCCAGGGTCGTGAGAAGGATTTCATCATCCTGTCCTGTGTCCGATCCAACGATCACCAGGGTATCGGTTTCCTGAGCGACCCCCGTCGTCTCAACGTTGCTCTCACCCGTGCCAAGTATGGTCTCGTCATTCTCGGTAACCCCAAGGTACTCAGTAAGCACCCGCTGTGGCACTACCTTTTGCTTCACTTCAAGGAGCGCAATTGCCTCGTTGAGGGGCCTTTGTCCAACCTCCAGGTTTCGCTTCTGCAGTTCAGCCGACCCAAGCAGACTTACCGTGGACCACAGCGCTACCAGATGGCTTATCAGCACGCCAACGCTATGACCTCAGGCCGTCAAGGTAGCTACAACGGTGGCAAGCCAACTCGTCAAGAGTACAACGACAATGGTTCTATTGTTGGCTACATTCCCGACGACGTATCCTCGGTGCACTCATCTGCTCTCGGTGGCGTTGGTGTACCTTCCAATTACCCTCCCATGTTCTCCAACTTCCAAGAGTCATGGCCTCTGCCAGGTCGCAACGGCCAGGGACCCCGAGGCCAACCTAGGCCTCCCCAAAGCGTTGCCGGCGAGTCTATTGCCGCGAGTGAGCTTACAGACACTCGCAGTGACGCGCCTGGTGGTATCAGTCTCTCTGGGCTCAGCTTGAACGACTACAGTAAGCCAACATCTCTGAGTCAGTCTGACCGTTTGAACCGCTTTGTTGAGTCCACTCGCCAAGGCCCGAACATGGGTGGTGGTTTCGCTGCCGGTCGTGGTCTGCGCAATGGTCTTGGCTTTGACGACGATGATGCCCGTAGTGTCTCCACTGCTTTCGCCAGCCAGATTGGCGGGCCCGGTAACTACGATTGATTGTGACTTGTCAAGGTCTCCAGGAGATGAATTCCTTGAGCGATACGACTCATCTGCGAGTCCCACACGATCCGCCTAGAGAAGGACACCGCCAAACCAAATGACTTCAGTCGCTGAAACACGTGTTCGCCGAACAGTCGGGGCTGTCTCAGATGCTTCGGACTCGACTTGAACCAAGCCCACCTTGCAGTATCATCACTAGCTCAAGCGACAGACTTGGTTCGCTTGACTGTGCAATATGTCTCGTACTTGCGACGAGCTGCTTGCACGAGGAGGGTTACGATCCTACGCGTGCCGGTCAATGTCGCGTAGAGCTGGGAATAGGGGACATTGCACCTATGAATGGTGCAAGCGTCAGCTGACGATGAACATCTCTCTTCTTTCAGGACCCTAGATATGTTCTTAGGGCACGTTCTTACAAACATGTTTACGCTAGAAAAGTTAAAAACCATAGTTCTCATGCCATATTCACTAATACACTCATTCGGCTTAACACAATATGCGTGTTCTTTACATTTTGTCGTCAGTTCAGTGCGCTGCACCTTTAACTTTACCTTCCCTCTTCCTGATTTTGTGCTAGAATATCTTCACCTCCCGTTCTGTCAGCTCGCGTTTTCTATTACAACTTCCTAGTACTCCTACACGACGCTACCCTGCGTATTGGACAAGAATCACACGCTTTCGCCCAACGTCCATATCCACATGCACATCGACTCACTCCTCCCTCGCCCCCTCACCACCCAACGCAAACAACTCTCTCGGTCTCCCCGCAGCATCACAACTCGCAAACTTCCACCACGCCCAATTCCAACTCCCCGCGACATTCACCAGCCCCCACCGCACCGGCGCGGGCATTGGCGGCCAATTCGCCCACCTACCCCCCTCATACGTCGCATCCAAATTCATCAGAAAGAAAGGAACCACGTCCGTCGTCCCCGCTTTCGTCACCGTCTTCTTCCCCCACGCCTTGAACACCGCAGCCGCAGCATCCGCCTCCTGGGTGCCGGGCGCAGGCGCACCAGGCAAATCCGCAAACGCGGCGATGGTATCGATCTCATGGTGAAAATGGTGCTCGAATGGCGTCTGGAACGCATCCATGAGATCCCTTAATTTCTGCCCGTCGAACGCCTCAGCGCTGGGTAAACTGGATAGATAGTCGTCGTACGCCGCGAGGCCGGTGAGGAAGGATTCGTGCTCTCTGTGCGTCTCGTCCCAGATTTTATCTTGTCCTGTTAGTACGCCCTGGACTTTTGGGAACAGCTCTGCTTCCTCGTCGTCGTGGTGGGATTTGACGAAGCGGAACCAGGTGCGTGCGTAGCCTATGAAAGCGGGTTTGTCGGCTGTGGTGATGTGGGGGGCTTGTTGGTAGATGGAGTTGTAGCCGCGGAGGATGGCGTTGTGGAGGTGTGCCATGTGCGTTGCGCCTGTGGTGAAGAGGTCGGTTTTGTTGGTTGTGTATTGCGGAGTGGGGATTAGGGCGCAGGGAGTGTCTGCCCATGGTTTCTTGGAGGAAGGCGGGAGGGTGGTCATTGTGAAGGGGGTGCGTTGGAGGAAGATGGCCAGGAGAGCGGTGAGGAGTATGGTGAGGAGGGTGAGCTGGTTGGTACGAGACATTTCCCGTTGTGGGTTTGACGTGGCACTGTAGCAGACAACATCTTTATAGATGGATGTATTGTGGTGGACATCGGTGTTGCAGGGGTGTGATCGCGAAGGTGATGGTGGTGTGATATCGTCAGACCATATGACGGCATGCTGATTGGCTTGTTAGTGTCTTCAGACCCATATTTCCAACGACTATGCGTACTCCAGGCTGAATGCGGAAGAGATAAGCATATTGCTGTTAACTTCGAGAAGAATATATGCCCTCGTTCATGACATCGACTCGAGCTTTCTCAGTACGACTATCCAAGTTCCAACTTCTGCAGTTTGATTCAAAGACAAGATCGAGTCAAAGATCGCCCAAAACTATGTCCGTAAAACATTAAACCTCCTTTTCACTAACGCCTCGATATCAAATCAGGATACAAGAGCTGTCCTACTGTAAGTTAAATATCAGCCATGACCTCAAACGCCGCATCCCTTCCTCAACGCCCACTCCCAACCACCCCAACCGTCATGATCCCTGGGCCGTACTCTGAACGGCTCACTCTCGTTCACTTTCGGCAGTTCCCACTGATCGCCATATGCAATGCTGTAGAACCTCATTCCATACCTCGATCCATCGAGCTGGGCCGGAGTAAGTGCGCGGGATTCGCAAGGCAGGTCGAGCCCAGTGAAGATGTTTAGATCGCGGGAGGTGCCGAGGCTTACGAGTGTATTGAGCGAGGGCTCCGGCAGCTCGCTCATCAAAGTGAGGACGTCGTCATCGGCTGCCGCAACGTCGGCTGCTGTAGGTGCGGGCTCAGGCTTGTATACTTGCGCGGGTGTGGGCCAATTGAAAGCGTTGTCGACGATGACTTGCGGTTGCTCGACAGCCGGGCTTTTGTATGTTGTATAATCATCACCCTCGTAAATCGGTCTAGGTACAGTCCAGTTCGCATCGTCGGGGTAGATGTCCGCTGCTGAAGGCATAGGTCCCTGGTCTGATCGCTTCGCTCGTGAGGCACGTCGGGGATATCGTCTATAGGATGGGTTACGGTTGTGTTGTCGGAAAGAAACAGAAGAGTGTCCCGAGCCACGTCGGTGCTGGTGTTGAGATGGGCCCTTAGGTACAGCCTTGGTTTCGGTGGAGACGGGCGTAACACTAAACGTATCGGAGTCATTGTCTGCTGAGCGTGTTTTAGACGGCGATTGGTTTGTGGTTACATTGAGACGGATAGTGGACGCAGTGGGTGCTGTCGGTGCGAGAACAAGCATCTCAGCAGCTGTGTGAGAATCTTGGGTTTGTAAATATTCTGCAAGGTCTTTGGCGGTTAGAGGCTTATCCAGAGCCCACCCGATCAGCTTACCATAAAGAGCACCAGGATGGGAGTGCGTAATCCGCGATTTGTGTGATGTTGCCGGCGACGCTCCAATGTTAGGATCGGGCTTCATCGCTGGGAGACCAAGACCCGCGCTCAGTTCGCTCACGTCTACCGCATTGTAGTCTGGCTGAGGTGTTTGTGGGGGAAATTTAAATGAAGGGAACTCAGTCGGTGTGCTTTGAATGACCTGTGCAGTCCCTTGGGTAGGTGTTTGGGTCGTGATTTCTTGGATATCGGGATGCTCTACTTTCATCAGCATGTTGACAATTTGAGGGCTCCAGAAAGTACCTACCTTCCAATCTCTTAACTAGAGACTGTACCTCTGGAGACAAAAAGTCTTCTAGTCGAACTGGTGCTGGCGTGAACGCTTCGCTACGGTAGAAAGAACGTGCATCTCCAACCGCTTGGAATCGTGAGCCTGATGCTTGTGAATCAGCGTTTAACGACTATAGTCTAGACCTGAGAAGCCACACAATTGAACATGGGCGCCATTGGGAGAAAGCTCCTTGGGCTCTGGGGTAATGTGGGTGATGTAGGTCGAACCGAGTCAACTTCTTGCAGGATCGGAGAACTGAACAATGGGCTGAAGGCAGCCGCTTCTGGGTTGAATGCCGCTGTCCGACGCTGTACAACCGAAATTGATCGCTCCATGTTGTCGATGTTACTATTGTGCAGGCGTTAGCAGATTGCGCCATCTTTCACTGTAGCTAGTGTTCCTGCGCTGATGATCAGCCGAGTAGGAGCTAACTCACGTTTCTGAAACAGCATATAGTATCCCAAGTGGTTAGAAAGGTAGACGAACTGAGTGAGACTTGGTCTGTGGTATAAGAAACGCACCAAGAGGGCGGATCTTTGGTCGAGAGCCAGTGAGTGGTTGTGAATGAACCTTGCGCAGTGCCAGGTCTACTTGTAAGGCAACGAAGTAGAGGAATGGAGAGCTTTGATGGCATAGCCAAGGACAGTCTACCGTTGTGCAAACTTGAGGTGAAGGCGCTTTTTTGTGAACAAATCTTCAACAACTACTATTGTAGAGGTGAAGGCAGCCGGAGAGGACTACAAACAAACGGATAACAGATGACACACTCTGAAGAGGCTAGCTCTTGATTTGTGGCTCTTGCGCGTCTTATTGATGTTGCATTGTGATGTTTACTATACCTGTCAGTTCTGCCTGCTTTCACCTCGCATGTCGCCAATGTTACCCGCACACATAACGTCGTCTAATGTACCTCACTACTTCTTGGTGCTCCAGCAGAGCTACTTGACTTTTCCCATCTTCTTTACCCCCAAAAGTCCTTTCGCAATATGCATTTCAACCACACGCAACGAATCGCAAGCAAGTGTAAGCACATCATACACCCTTCATCGCCTGCCAACACGCCCTGGTGTGCACACTGCGTCACTTCGACAGACCAAGCAGATCTTGAGAATGTGCGTAAGAAGCTAGAAACAGAAGGAGGACTCGACCCACAAACTTACATGCGTGATCGAGCCTGGAATGTAGCACGCCTTCGCTACATCTATACGAAACAACGAGTTGAGAAGACAAGAAAGAGGATCCAGTTGCGCCAGGAGTACGAGGAGGTATGGGAACAAAAACATCAAAGGTACATAGCCCAGTATGGTCTTTTCCCCCCAGAGTCATCGTTGTTGTCCCCTTGTGTGGGTTGCGCGGCACAGGAGGAGCTTCCTCAGTCCGATCGAATTCAGGTAAATCCCCCTACAACCGCCTGGTGGGAGCAGCAAGGTGCCCTCGTCACCGAAAAGGGCCCGGAGCCCAAATCGTCTGCTTCAAAAGGGTGTAAGCATCGCAAGTCGCAAATGAAAGCAACGCGTCCATCGTCTTTGCGCTTCTACGTCCAAACTTTCCGTGCCGCAAGAGATGAGTCGGATTCTTACAACGAGGCACGAGAGAACCGTTGCAAGACTGAGAGAGCTGTTCGGCGAAAGTACGATTTACCGGAAGACTTCGATATCGACCCTGAATTCTGGACGAACCCCATTCCAGCATCGCATGCTAGTTACTACCACAAACAAACCCAGAATAGTCGACATGCCGGCGAGCGACGCGTTAATCGACAAAAGCGACGCGCAGAGACCTACAAACCATCGCGCAGCTCACTTGTTCTTTCCGAGCTGGCCGATGACATCAAAATTGATGAGATGGAGGTGGAGAGGTCGAGACTAGCTGAGGAGGCAGAAGAGGCACAGAGGCAGATGGATATTGTGGCGGCAGAGGTAGGGTATCTCTACTTTGTGGGAGATACCGGACGTTCTGAAGCTGTGGAATACGAGGTAGAGCGGAGCAACAGAGGTCTTGTGTATAGGAGAGCAGAAGTGGACGTGCACATGAATGACACGGGTGCAGAAGGCGAAGAGAACGAGGAACGACAGTTCAGTGTATGGGAAGACGTGTAGTTTGGCATGGATAGGTACGAAGTGAGCGAAATACAAACAGTTTCAGTAGGTTGAAAGCCTCTGGAGCGTAGTCGCGATATTGCTTGAATTGATGCTTGTTGATGAGAAGGTGAGAACGAATGTCACACTAAGCGGCCAACAGGCGCGTCATTGCTTGGCAGTCGAAGAACGATGGAACTTTTTGAACAACGCCCTCACTCTGTTCACACTTGCGGTCAGCTGACTGCCGACATTCGACAACATGGGCAAAGGAACCGATAAACTCTACATCACTCACTCTGAGTGGTCCTCAGCCGACTCGTTTGGTAACGCGCGCGGCGCAAACGGCGCAAATCGAGCCTCCGCCGCTGGTCTTTCGTCAACATTCAAGCGCCTGCCTTTCAACTACTGCGCTGTTTCGTTGCAACCATTCACAGACCCCGTGTGCACTGCGACCGGCACCATCTTCGACCTTACTCACATTCTCACCTGGCTCTCGAAACACCCCGACACGAACCCTACCGACGGCACACCGTTGAAGCGCGCAGATCTCATCACCCTCAATTTCTCCAAGAACGAAGATGGCGAGTATGTTGACCCTGTTACCTACAAGGTTTTTACAGACAACACACATATTGTTGCGCTTAAGAAGAGCGGAAATGTGTTTGCTTGGGACACAGTCGAGAGGCTGAATATCAAGGCGAAGAATTGGCGAGATCTGGTCAGCGATGATGAGTTCACACGGAAAGACATCATCACACTGCAGGATCCACAAAACATCGAGTCGCGCAACTTTGGCGCATACAAACATGTTCAAGACGGTGATACCGTCATGCCTGGCTCGGAGAGTGGTGTGAACAAGGAGGCATTGGGCAATGCGGCGAAGATCTTGAAGGCGAAGGAGGCGGTCGCGAAAGCGCGCGCTGACAGGCAAGCAAAGGCGCAGGGCCTACAGCCCTCTAACGCGGTTGCGACCGTCACGAAGAATGGCACAGCTGCGCCATCCACAGCAGCAGTGATGAAGAAGCCGGCCTATAACGCTGCAGTGTACACATCTGGAAAAGCTGCGGCCTCGTTCACATCGACCGGTGTCACCCCACATACCTCCGGCGAACGCGCTCTACTGTCTGACGAAGACTACATGCTGAAGCCAAAGCGCGTCAAGAACAAGGGCTACGCACGCATGTCTACTTCACTCGGTGACCTGAACATCGAGCTCTTGCCCGAGCATGCACCCAAAGCCGTCTGGAACTTTGTCAAGCTGGCACAGAAGGGCTATTACAAGAACACCATTTTCCATCGCAACATCAAAGGCTTCATGATTCAAGGTGGAGACCCAAGCGGCACGGGAAGGGGCGGGCAAAGTGTTTGGGGGAAGCCATTTGAAGATGAGTTCGAAGGGCCTAATCTGCACAACGCGAGAGGCATATTGTCTATGGCGAACAAGGGCAAGAGCACGAACACATCGCAGTTCTTTATCACATATCGCGCAGTACCGCATCTGGATCGGAAACACACCATCTTTGCGCGTGTTGTAGGCGGACTGGACACCACACTGCGTACAATGGAGCTCGCAGAGACAGGCGAGAAGGACAAGCCTGTGGACGATATTGAGATCCTTGACATTGTCGTCTTCGTAGATCCGTTCGAGGAGTGGCAGAAAGAGCGCAAGGACAAGGAGACCAAAGAGGTCGAGGAAGCAGAGATCAAGAAGCAGGGCGGCACAGCAGATGACAAGACTACATGGACAGGGAAGCGAATCCGCGCCGATGGGACTGTAGATGGTGGGGGCGGCGAAGGTTTGGGCGTGGGCAAATATCTGCAAGCTGCGAAGCAAGAAATCATCGACCAAGGCGATGACGAGATCATCGAGTATGTGGATGAAGAGGAGGATGTGGCGCCAGCACGGAAGAAGGCGAAGACAGGCGGCTTTGGCAACTTTGACGCGTGGTGAAGCCCTGGTAGATGTGGATCTGAAAAGCAGTACAATGATACCCCGAATGAGAGCGTTTGTCAGAGCACGCGTGTTTCTTAGTGTCGGTGACGAGGCTGAGCAGCTGTCAACCTGACGACGTGTTGAAACAAAGATGTTCATGCATTGTGGTGTGAGCCTGCTAGTGAGTGCGTGCCGGGATCATCGAAGTCGAATTGTCATCTTTGACAGAGGGGAGTAGTTGAATGTTTTACGCCTGTTTCAATACCGGCCATGGGAGTCGCTGTCAACGTTATTTGCAGTGTAAAGCAGTTAGACAAGGCCAACACGTCGAGAAAACGACCTGCAGCGCATGTGACTCTGTACGAGCTACACAAGGCGGGAACGCAAAACTTTTGCATGCTACTTAACGCTGCGTGCGAATCAACAGTGTTCTTGTGCGACACAGCTGAAGCGCGTACCTGAGAGGCTCCCCCGTGTACCGCTCAGGCAGCCAATGCCGTGTTGACATGGCCGAGTGACGCTAAGGCGCCAGACCGTTTTCCACAAGGCTGTTTCAGATGTGTCCATCACTCTGCGACCTGCGACGGGCAGCGCACCTCACGAGCCTAGTCAGCGCGCGGTCCTGGACTTGGCCAACCGCTATGCTCCCTATGCGATTAAGTTCACGGAGTCGCGTGTCCTGCGCGGGCTTCCCTGTAGATCTGCCTTAAAGGCCCGCTCACCGCAGCATCGCTTTAGAGCCGGCCTGGGGCGGTGCGTCTATCATAACCTCGACATGGAATGAGCGACGGCATATCACACTTTCGCTCTTTCCTTTTCCTCTTCTCGGTTTAGACGACGCTGTGCGTCATTACTATCTGTGCTTCATTCACACTCTCCTTCATATCTGCGTCCTTGCAGCTTGCTGGCTGGTCCGCATCTGAATCCCCTCTTTCTGTGTTTCAGTCATTCTCTTGCCTTGCAGCACTCGAACTCGGTGTCGACAGCGTAGACGATTGGGCTTGCTCACATAAATCCTCCCTTCACTTGTGGTGTTCGTTGAGGCAGTGCGTCAGCAATTGCTGGACCCTTGACATTCACCGAGCGCGTACCTTCGCCATTGCCGAAGTCCGAAGAAGAAGAGAAAAAGAACCCGGGGCGTTTCGTCGCACGCCAACGTCCAAACAGCAGACAGTGACGTTCACTTATACGGCACGCCTGTCGCCAACGCATGACGAAACTTTTTCACTACAAACAACACACGTCTCAGCACCCCAGTGCAGCAGTCGCTACTCCACACACCCCTCGTCTCAACGCAGCCACTCTTCGTCCTCCACCAGGCATTACGCACCTCTCGTCCAACTTTTGCTCGACCGTACTCAGGCTCTCCTTGAGTACTGCGCCCGCTTACCAACGAACGACCCACCTGACGCAAACAACTCTTGTCGAATAAACATCTGTGTCACTTCACAATGTACAGCCTCTCGCTGAGCGCCGCCATGTATGGCATACTGTTCGTTCGCCTTGCCGCCGCGACAGGCGGCGAAATCTCCCTCTCCAACTTCACCCCCCGCATCGACGACCTGCCTACACAGTGCAACACAGTATACAACACCAAGATCGATGCCTGTGTATCCTCAGACTTCAAGACTGGCGCAACTTGCAGCTCGAGCTGCTTGCAAGGTCTAGCCAAAATCGGAGCCGCAGTGAAGTCGTCTTGTGCTGGTGTCGATGTGGGCGAGACGTCTATCATCGGCGTCTTCCAGAATAATATTGGCGTCGACGCACTGTGTCCCAACAACCAAGCCGCAACCAGCTCGAGCTCGCCGTCGACGGCACGGACAACGCTGCAGACCAGCACGCGTGCCTCCACAACCGTCACGACTGGCTCAACAACAGCGACAAGCACAGCTCAAGCCTCGAGTACATCGTCTTCCGGCTTGAACATCGATCCTAACGCATCGACAGCAACTCTTGCGACATCTACTGCCGCTGCTGTACCTACCCTTGTGACCGACCCCAGCAGTGCGCCAAATGGAAATAGCCAGCTCTCGAACTCAGATTCTGGAGGGGGTTCTCCATTCGATGTCGTAGCCACTGGTGCAGCACCTCAGTTGCCAATCACCAAAGCAGGATTGACCACTTTGCTGGCATCGATCCTTTTTGTCGTCACTTACGTATGAGCTTCATGACAAGCCTAGCGTTCAATCTTTGTTTTGTTTAGCATGTGCACGACTACAAGTCTGCGATCTGGCACGGCGTTTGGAGTGTGGATTGATTGTATTATATACCCGGACTGGCATTTCACCAGTGAAGCACGATTTGATGGAGACATGGCACGACGGCTTCAAGTTATTGTATCGGATGTCGACAACACGGACACTACTGCTCTTTCACATATGACAGATGTAGCTCATTGAAGCTTCGAAATGAATGAAAGACTACAAATTTGACCCCTTTCCCTTGCGTCTGCGCCTGCACACACAATCGCCGAGATGAACTTGAAATCTGACATCATAACCCTCCTGTTGATCTTCTCAGGGTCTCCACCTCCTGAAGATCGACCGTGTTCCCCACCATTTATGCAACCTGATAAAGTTACCGAGCACATCTAAGATCTCAGGGTCTCTGCTGCGCCTCACTTGGCTTCACCAACTTGATCGGCTTGGGACGCCTTACGCTAATGGGGAACATCAACGCTCTGTTCTGGCAATTCTGCGGAAACAATGCAACACTCTTCATAAATGATCGCGACATAAGTTGCGCATCGGCATTACGACTTGACGATGGAAATGGACACGCTCCACCAGACGCGCAAAGATGATGGCACAGCAACCCGCATTCGCTTACTCGACTCATCAGAAGACACCAATCGCGGAACACCCACTCCCTACAAACACGAGCATGAACAAACAATCCGAAACAAAATGCGAGGGTTCCCATGGCGTGTCTTCCTCGTAGTCTCTCTTCTCCCTCTCTGCCTAGCCCCCATTGTAATCCTCTCCGCCATCGCCGAAACGGCATCCCAAAACTACATCCGCGGCCGCTCGTGCTATCCCAACGGGTTGTGGAAAGAAGCCGCAGGTGCAACATGGCGCATCATGGATAGCACGTATTTCTTCACGCCGAACCTCAGTTTCGGAAGCATGACCTTCACCCAAGTCAAAGTCATCGACATAGCTTGGGATCTCGTCATCGGACGGGGAGGTCAGATGTGTCTTGCGTGGGTGAACTGGAGGGTGTTCAACGAGTGGCTGGTGTATCATCTTGAAATGTATGCTACCAGTTACAAAATGTATACCGCGGTGGCGTTTCAGACGTCGAGTTTAACTACACTGGGTGTTATGGCGAAAGAGTTCTCGTATTTTGGCGCGAGGAGTTGGAGGAGGTTCTTTAGATGGCTGGCGGTGTTTTCCATACTCATCAGTACGCTATATGTGCTGGCGTTTCCGACGCTGATGGGCGCTATGACGGGGTATATCACTACGTATGAGCCGTACATGGAGGATTTTGATAATAATTTGATCGAGTGGGAACAGGTGCAGCCGGTCGTGGCAATGGTCGAGGATGCACAGCGCATTGGGTTTTCGAAGCCACTTCTGATTATCGAGGAAGATGAGGAGGTCTACGAGGCTTACAACAATTGTAGGTGGCGTCCCTTACTTATTCAAAGACTACCTTGTAACCTTCGGCTAATATCATCGCTCAGATGTAAAACTTGCCAACTTGACAAGCATCCCTTCTGGGAAAGAAGATGGCATCACCACCTACATTGCTGACGTGCCTTCTACGTGGAGCCTCGAAAACCAGACTTGGGATCTCCCTGCACCGAGTCTCAATCTAACTCGTCCCTTAACCGGCTTAGACCTTCGCGGACTGGTCGAGCCAGTGAAACAATACTACGCCATTGGCGGCCGACAAGGCACTCTCTACAATTCCAGCTACCTCAAGACTCACAGCTCCTGCAAACCCAGCGAAACTTACCAATGGGGCTTCTCCTACATTTTCCTTTTCATGATGTCCATCTTCAACTTCGTCTGGTCTGTCATCGTAGTGTGCATGTGGCTAGACACACGGCGTGGGTCGAGGATGTATAAGAGTGGAAGAAGGCCGGGGCTGTTGAGGAGTGTGTTGGATTTGGCTGCTGCTATAAGGGAGGAGTTGGGTGCCGTGGCGGAGCACTTGGAGGAAGACGAGTTGAGGGAGAGGTTGACGGGTAGTGGGGGAGCATTGGTTGTACCGAAGCAGGAGTTGAGGGTGAGACGGACGGATGCTCGAGAGATGGGGGCTAGGAAGAGGAGCTGGAAGAGTAGTCTTACTAGGGGGAGTACTTTCTAGACAACAATGCATAGGAGTCACTGTAGCCCTTCCACAATTACTATCATAATCCATTACAACTCATACACGTCTAGCGCACCAAGCTGCAAATCTACTTAAAGTCCAAAGACTCCAGCCCCAATCGCACCAGCAGCACCAAACAACAGCTCACGGCCAATAGCACCAGTCGGTCGGGGAGCGGCATTCGTAGTTTGAGTCAAAGCAGGAGTTCCACTGCCACCAGGGAGCGAAAGGCTCATGTTGCTAGGTTCCGAACTGATCGCGGTACCAGTTGAAACAGGTCCAACTGATCCACTTGGGCTACTTGTCTGTATAGTCACAAGACCTGTAGCATCATCCTCAAGGGCTTGAAGAACTACTGAAATCAGCCTTAACATTCTTTGGTACATTTGGACAGATAGCTTACCTGTAACAGGCACGTTTTCAAACCCAGCCGTAACATTCACAGCCACAGGCACCATGGTCGTGAAGTAATTCAAAAAGCCTGCCAAGAAATCTGTCTCCGTCCCCGGTGCAATATAACTCTCCAGACGATTCGTAACACTCGTACAAGTCTTTGTCTTCTCCCTCAGATTCGAGCACGCCAAACTCTTCCCCTGAGCGCTCCAGTGCCACTCATCTGGGCTCTCAGTCACAGTGACGACGTTCGGGACATAATCCGTCCCACAGACGTCGTTGAAGCGCGTCATGGTGGTGAGAGGGGAGCATGATATGGCATAGACAAGCGTAGTGGTCGAGATGGCGCTGATTAGGGAGACGTCGTAGGCACGTTGAGTGTGTTGCATGTTTGTGCCATCGACGATTGGGAAGGGTGGGTAGACCGCGATCTGTGTGGCGTTGGTTGTAGTGCCATTTTGTGCTTCTGTAGTAGCGAACAGGAAAAAGAGGATATTCAGAAGCATTTTTGACAGCGGGGTTCACGATCTGGGTAATGTAGTGAGATTCGATGAGTGTCGACGCCAATACTAACGCGCAGTGAGCTGGACGCACTCAGGATGATATACCCGGTAATCAGGCAACCAGGAACCGAAGCTTTGCGGCTTCGTGACCGAGCCGCTCTCGGTCCTGGCTTAGCATTCTCGTTAACACTCCTGCGCCTGGCTTGGCAGCCCCCAGCCATCCAATATACGGAAGCCTTTGTGTCGACTTTAAGATTGATCCGCAGCCGACATGGGCAAATACGGGAACATTCTTTCGTCAGAAATGTGCTGTATATATTCCGCAGATTCGTACAGACTATTCTCTGCTACAATTGCAGGTTAGATGGTAAACAGCATGGCTGCCTTGAGAATTAGGCCTCCCGTGTTCAGCTCAATATGGTCTGACAGAGAAATAGATTGCATACGAGCGGAGAGATAAGGCGAAAGTGAACGGTACGTAAGCGGTAAGTCACCATCCTCTACAGCGTTCTAGTTGGTCCTTCAAACATAAAAGAACGGTATTCGATTATCGTTGGAAGTCGCAGGACGAGCGCAGGACATGATCTCGGCTCCTGTGAACGCTAGTGTTATCGATTAAGCTTCTCCTCATTGCCGAGGTTCGTAGCTTAGACTGACACTCAACCACCATGGCACAGTTTAAACCGCCATGATACACTCATAGTAACTACAGAGACCTTCCTACTGTAGCCAATATGTCACCGACCCAAGCACCTCCCAAAGCCATCTTATTCGACATTGGTGGTGTCGTCGTACGTATGCACACAAGCTCCCTCATGCTAGCTCAACACACACTACTCTATGACTATAGAGTATCCAACTGACAGAACACATATAGGTCGTTAGTCCGTTCCAAGCGATCCTCGACTACGAAATCGAAAACAAAATTCCAATCGGCTACATAAACTACGCGATCCAGAAAGGTCCTCACGACACCGGCGCATGGCAACTTATTGAGCGCGGCGAAGTCGAACTGAACGACGACTGGTTTGCGTCTTTCAAGAAGCAGCTTTCCAGACCAGAAATCTGGCGCCAATACCTCGCCAAGTTGGCGAAACAAGAATCGTTGGGAGGAGGACAGGCCATTGATGGCGGGAAACCATCGCGCCTTCCTGAGATCGATGCGAAGAAGCTGTTCTGGCGCATGATGAAGATCGCTCGCGAGCCAGATCCTTATATGTACCCTGCGCTTCGGAAATTAAAAGAAAGTGGGAAGTTTGTTATCGGCGCCTTCAGTAATAACGTCACGTTCCCGACGGATATCCTCGACGATGAAGGTGTGCTCTTCACCAAAGAGCTGCAACACCGTCCGCACCCGAATCCGCATGCCAATGACTCAACAGATGTAACTTCCAACTTCGATATATTCCTGGGAAGTGCGGCGGTCGGTGTAAGGAAACCGGATCCCGAGGCGTACAAATTGGCTACGAGGGAGATGGATAAGATTGCACAGGAGAAAGGTATGGGGAGAGTTGAACTAGGGGATGTACTATTTTGCGATGACATCGGGTCGAACCTTAGGTCTGCGAAGAAGACAGGTATGAGAACCATCAAGGTCAATCTAGGACAGACAAAAGATGCTGTTAAACAGCTGGAGGAGGCGACAGGGTTGCAATTGCTCAACGACAAGGCAAAGCTGTGAGTGTGCTTTGCAGTGTGGGTGTGTCACGTCACCATATTTATCGTTGTTACAGCAGTAGGTTTCTGGTCGTGTCTGTTCAGGTGCACTCATCGAACGAGCTTTTTCGCCTTGGTGTAGGGTCTTCCATCTCACCGCACTATCCAACAACCCCGTTTCGCCCTTGAAAGTCCGATCTCGCATCTCAATGCTATATTTCACTCCCCATGCCTTGTTTAGACAGATGCTGCGGACAATGCTGCAGCAATTGCTTGCGTATCGCTTCGTTGATCGATTCTGCGGTCCAACGTGGCTCATGGTTGAAGCAGACAACCCTGAAAGCGACAGAAGTAAGTTCTTCTTTCAGCTTGTGTTGCTGAAAAGGGCGGAATATCTCAGAGAGCTTGGGCTCCTCCCAGAAAGAAGCTCGATAACTAGAGATAGACCTCCCTGTGACCATTGAAGAACTTTACCCGTAAATCTGAGGCCTTCCAAATTTGCTAGGCGGCCAACGAGAGACGCCGTGAACACGCCAGCCCAGTTATTCGAAAAGTTGTCACGGCGGTTAACTGGCGTGGTAATCATTAGCCTGCGTATGCGAGGAACCACGGGATACTCCGAGAGTGTGAGGGCTC
The DNA here is from genome assembly GCA_027946375.1 of Neodidymelliopsis sp. IMI 364377. Classification (NCBI taxonomy): domain Eukaryota; kingdom Fungi; phylum Ascomycota; class Dothideomycetes; order Pleosporales; family Didymellaceae; genus Neodidymelliopsis; species Neodidymelliopsis sp. IMI 364377. Next base: position 53,960 of record JAPEUT010000034.1, read on the forward strand.
GAAAGGCATCAGGACTACCGACTCTGAAGGTACAAGAAGACAAGAACACCTGGTAAGTTTCGGCCCAGAATGGTCGACATGCGAGCGGTGGTACAACTGAGCATTCGGCAGCCACCCTCTTCATCTCGTCTGGCAAGATGCCGTCGTAGACTGGATCGTAAGCGGTGAATTCGACTGAGTAGTGGTTCAGTGTATCGTGATCATAAGATGACTTGACACATATCATCTTGTCGCCATATACAATTTCCCAGATGCTACTCCGAAGCTCTGCAGGAAGGCGTAGAAGGGGCGATTGTATTGCGTTTTGCGCGGTCCTGTAAACATCAGCCATCAAGTCATCTGCTTCACTTGTAATTAGACTGACAAGTCAGGTGCTGTGACGACAGCATCAGGCTTGCTGTTAGTGCTGTTCACCTTCTGCCAGTTTGTTTCCCTGCTGAAATGTGATCCGGGTGCTACACGCTTTTTCGATGGTATGATGAAGTGGAAAGCAGCCGCAAGTGTTACCAAAGGAGTTGCTGAGGGAGGAGGGCAGCATGAGACAGTTGAGGGCTGGTCCGAATACGGTCTCACGTGCCAAGCGGTGCGGCTGTCTGATTTGGAAACAAACAAACAGTTAGCGACCGTGACTCCATGAGCGGGTGGCTACTGATGGCAAGCAAGATAACGAATAACTCCGCGTGCCATACGCCCAGCTTCACGACCCCGCCGAACATGTTTTACACCTTCACCCTTCTCCCAGCCCTACGCGACTGATATACCAAGCTTTCGCGATCTTTGCTATGCTGATCCTTAACATCCCCTCATCGATGTTATACTCATCAATGTAAGACTTCTCCTCCATCAGAATATCACCTTGTACCCATCTCAAATACCTCCCAAGAGCCTTCATATTTCTTTGCACACTAACTTCCTCCAAATAATCCCATCCTTGCTGCAACCTCTCATCCGTGCACCAGACAGCTGCCACTCTGTCTGCAGCATCACGCTTTGCTTGTTGATCAATAGGTATAAGTTTGGGTGCGGCGATGAAGGTAGGTTTGAAGCGTCCGCCTTTCGTTTTGAACCAAAGTGATGAATTGGCATTGTAAGAAGAGGAGGGCTTCCATACTATCCCCTCGCCTTCGCCAGGGCTGTCAAAGGAGGCTGCGAAAGGGCAGGATGCAGCCACTGCCTCTGCAAGTGGCTCCACTTTGGCGAGTGTACGTGCTATATCCTGAGGATACAGGGTTGCATAGAAGGTGCCGCCGCGAGAGATGTTGTAGATGGCAGATGGTGGACACTCAATAGAGGAATATAGACTGTCTTGGACCCATGAGTTGTTGATGTTGGCGGAGATGATGACGAAGCGCCGAGAGAGTCGCGATATGGCGACGTCCTTCTGTATGTTCGTGCCAACCCATTCGCCAGCAACTAGAACAGGGTATTGAGGGTTCAGTTGCAAAGTAGGATTAAGCTCCTTCCAACGTGAGATGTACCGATTGCGTAGGCTCAGGATAACGTGCGCCTTGTCAGCCATTGCGGCAGCGAAGCCTTGATTGTCGTTTGCTAGTGTGATGTTGGGTACGTTTTTTGACTGAAGAACGATTGTGTCGTTGTGGTGAACCAATATGTCTGCATGAGTGCCGTGCAACTTGACTGAGCCGATAATAGGGATGGGCGCTGCGTCCATTTCCTGCCCCGGCTCATGAGGAGTGCGGTGTAGCTCCTTCAATGCCTTCACGACTTCTGAGACATGCTGAGTGATTTTGGGATATAGCGTCGATGCTGTTAGAGTTGGCATTGTTGCTCTGGGAGGATTCTGAGTGCTGAAGCTAGTGGTGCAAGAAGGCCTTGATTGTCTGGGGATAAATCTGGAGAGACTCGTATTTGACAAGGACCCCAAGGCCTGTGGTTCTCGGGCTGCGATCCTTGCGTGTACGGTGTTGCCCTGCAGAGCTAAGAAGTCCTGGTAGCATCAACTCACGATATCCTTAGGATGCCAGAATACGTGCTTGATTTCGTTCAATAATGCAATCATTTTGCCCATTCATAAACACGCATCGGTGGCTGACTTGTCTCGACAGAGCACTGATGAAGAGCGCTACACAGAGATTCTCTCTCGAGCGAACGAATAATACAGCAAAGCACGAGCGGATTTGATGATGTTGTAGCCTTGCGCACGATTGTTGACGGAAGTGTTGCGGGCCCTTGAATCAGCCAACTGTGATTGGTTCGCAAGCGAATCTCTTTTCTCAACGCCTTGCTTCATCACACGACCATGATTCTTGGTCGGGATGAGATAAGGCTGGAATGCGAACTTGGTAGACACTTTGATTTGGGAGTTTCATGAGAGTTTAGAGAGCATAACAGATCTGACTTTGCGTTTTGTATGTGAAAGGCTGAGCAATTTGGTGCGTGTGACTGGATTTGGCCTCCATATTGACAGTGATGAATATCATCTCAATGACTGTACTCAACGTTTGTACGATCAAATGCCATAGATAAATTCTTTAGAAGCCTATGGCCAGCGTCGTCGTAGAGCTGCCATAAAGCTCCTGACCTTCCTCCCCATTGCATCGTGGGTCTTGGCGTCAGGAATGTCCTGCCTCAAAAACATCCTCTCCTAGCTCGGAAATTGAGGGGAACATGGGCGGAAATCGCAGGAACTGTGCGGATGCAACTTCACAGCTTGTGGGCAACCGATCCAGATATTACGTATCCTTATCTTCATGAGGCCGGAAGTATACCGTGGCCGGAATCCAAACCGGCCTCAAGATATAAGCAGCTCGAAGTCGCACTTCTTCAGTTTCTAAACCATCGACTCTAAGTCCTCAAACACCACAACGCCTTCTCTTGGCATCCTCAATCATCTTCGTTATTCTTCATCGGTACTTCTTTACTCTTCCATCATGTCGAAAAAGATGTTTGACTTCTCTGTCATGAACGACACCAAGCCAGACGACCACTCCCTCCCCGCCTTCATGGTAAGCACAACACGCGGGTTCTTGCCTCGTCAAGAACCTGTCGTAGAGTTGCCTAAGGAGTTTTCTGCACTTGAGTCCCTTCTTCAACGTATGCCTATCAAGACATTGTCAGGAGAGCCTGGCCTTCTTGCATCGTTCACCTTCGGTGACACTGTGTTGAAGGAACTTCCCGATCTTTCCTCTGAAGTCGAGAAGTACAGAGAAGACCTTGTTGTCATGAATGCTCTGTATAGGGACTATTCGTTCTTAGCGAGCGCGTATTTGTTCGAGCCGTGCCATGAGCGGTTCATGAGGGGTGAGGAGTATGGGTTGGGAAGGCAAAGCCTGCCGAGATGTATAGCTCTACCTATTGTTAAGGTTGCTGAGATGTAAGTTCTCTTCCTTGCTTCGCTTCCATCATGATGAACCCCTACTATCGTTTGGCCTTGGGTATGGTAACTGATTACACTCATACTCAGTGCCGGCTTCAAGCCTTTCATGGAGTACGCTGGCTCTTACGCACTCTTCAACTATCGCCTGGTAGATGAAGCAAAAGGTCTTGAGTACGACAACCTTCGTCTCATCCGTGCCTTCGAGGCTGGCTTAGATCCAGAGTCATCTGAGGCAGGGTTCGTCTTGGTTCACATCGCCATGGTGAAGGAATCTGGCGCACTGGTAGAGGGTGCATCTGAGATGCTCAATGGCTGCTTCGACAAGGATCGTGAGCAGTTCGACAACGGACTCCGGACGCTCGTCGGTGGCCTGCGCAAGGTCAACGCTGTGATGAACAGTAAGTGCTTTCGCTCACACCGACTGTCACGCTAATGAGTTATCAGCAATGTGGAAGAAGAGCAAACCCAATGGCTACACCAGTTTCCGCACGTTCATCTTTGGCATCACTTCGCAATCTATGTTTCCCAACGGCGTCGTTTACGAAGGCGTCAGCGAGGAACCACTTTCCTTCCGCGGCGAATCTGGAGCTAACGACAGCATGGTACGATTGGACTTTGCTGCACGATGATAGCAGAGACTAACATCGAGCAGATTCCCATGTGCGACAATCTGTTGCAGATCCAAATGCCAGAGACACCTCTCACAGACATCCTCAAAGACTTCCGCCAGTACCGGCCTGGGAATCACCGCCAATTCTTAGAAGCTGTCCGAGACTCTGCTCAGCAATCAGGAGTGCGAGAATTTGCCAAAGGTGATTCTGTCTCTGCTGCGCTCTACCTCCAAGCTCTTGACCAAGTGCGTGACTTCCGCTGGCGCCACTGGTGCTTCACACGCGAGTATATTCTCAAGCACACTTCGCATCCTACGGCGACAGGAGGCAGTCCAATCGTAACGGTGAGGATCTTTGCATCTCTGGATGAACGTGAACTGACAGTCTGCAGTGGCTTCCAAACCAGCTGGGCGCGGTCCTTGCTCAGATGAGTGAGACTTCGGAGTTCTGCAAGTCTGTGAATGGAGTGAGTGACATTATGGAGACTGCCAACCTCCAGCGAGAGACACTCAAGAAGGAAGTGGCAAAGTACTGCGGTGAGCGCGGCGTTGCAGCTGCCTCGTGAGTCTGGCCAGCCAGGCAGGAATGTGAATCATACAAATCGTCAATACGGAGGGACATTGAGCCGTAGTTGTAGTCCACAGGCCCACAATATGGATCGTCTCTTGAGTCTGCGCCCTTCATAGTACATTATTGTGTTGTTTGTTGCACAGATAAGTTTGGTAGTGAGGAGGCATTCGCGTTGACCAAGGGCGCACCCACAACCACGGTATAGCTTCAATACGAGCCCCCATAATTACACTGCCCCGTTCAAGGCTCCTAGGCGCCCATCGTGAAGTTGTGAGTCAAGTCGCCGCAGCGGTTCTGGGTGTGATGAGGTCGAAGCGTCATACCCAGCTATGACTCGCGCTATCGATAGCTGCACGCTAAAAGGCAGCTCGCCGCCGTGGCTACTGCTCTGCCCTGGGGCAATTCAATCACTACTTCTGCAGTAACCTGCGCCTTTCAATGAACGCTCCAAGACATCTCATGGAACATTCACATTACAGCGCGCGAATACGACACGTCTTATTATTACGGCGAAACCTACCAACTACGACTTGACATAGCACGCCCCACATTACCATAGCATCATGAGTTCACGATACGCACCCAAACTGAATCCCGTCGAGCGGCGAAAGGGCGAGTCCGTATGTGTAAGGATACATAATACGTAGCTTGCCACTAATTACCGATATAGGCGCTCAGCGAATTTGCCGATTACGTACAGAAGCAGCAAGCACTCCGACGCCCTGGCCAGGCCGCCGCTGTCCTCGAGGACCACGATGAGTTGAGCATCCTCGACGAACTTGGGCTCTCCGACGACGCGAAACCCCTCATCCGCTTGAAGACACTGCTCATTGACCCTGCCGAGGAGAACGTGGCTGCGCTGGGAGAGCACACCAAGGAGCGCCTGGCTGAAGGCCACGGCGAGGTCCTGTTCGACGTCGGCCTTGAGGACAGCGGTGAGCCCATGGGCTTCACCAAGGAGAACTGGGACTTTGCCCTAGAAAGAATAGGGGCTGTTGGCGAGCTGATCAAGGCCGACTACAAAGTCCTAATGACTCGAAATGTGGGCGGTGATGTTGAAGTCGGCCCTCGAGATGCAAAGGACACAAGCCTGAGCGGCAAGCTCATCATAAGACAACGTCCTCAAGACGTAGACGATGTCATTGAAACTCGAATTGCGGTCGTGGGCAATGTCGATGCTGGCAAGAGTACCATGTTGGGAGTGCTCGTTAAAGGTGGGCTCGACGATGGACGTGGTAAAGCGCGTGTCAACCTCTTCCGCCACAAGCACGAGATCGAGAGTGGACGAACCAGCTCTGTCGGTATGGAGATTATGGGTTTCGACAGCAAAAGCGAGGTTGTTGTTTCCAATACTGCTGGTCGCAAGCTGACTTGGGAGGAGATCGGTCGCCGATCTGTAAGGCATCCGACTCTGTCGACTGAGATCTAAACTGACTATCGCAGGCAAAAGTCATCAGCTTTACTGATTTGGCAGGTCACGAGAGGTATCTACGCACTACCGTGTTTGGTCTCTTGTCCAGCGAGCCCAACTACTGCTTGCTGATGGTCGCCGCGAATAACGGTCTTGTTGGCATGAGCAAAGAACATCTTGGTATTGCCCTTGCGCTGAACGTCCCCGTCATGGTAGTCATTACCAAAGTCGACATTTGTCCGCCACAAATTCTTGAGCAAACCATCACTCAGTTGAGTAAAATCCTGAAGTCGCCAGGTGCTCGGAAAATCCCTGTCTTTATCAAGAATAGGGAAGAATGTATCAACACGGCTGTGAGTAAAGCCAAACTACATCGTGAAACACTGACTGATGTACATAGACACAATTCGTCTCACGGCGAATTTGCCCCATCTTCCAGGTTTCCAATGTTACAGGATTCAACCTCGATCTTGTCCGCACTTTCCTGAACGTCCTACCCCATCACGGCAACTACGACAGTTCGTTGCCTCTAGAATTTCACGTGAACGACACGTTCTCTGTACCGTTTGTTGGTACTGTCGTGTCTGGAGTCGTCAAATCGGGCGAGATCCATTCTGGCGATACAATTCTTGTTGGACCTGACGGTCTGGGACAGTTCACTACTACGAAAGTACGTTCCATTGAGCGAAAACGAATACAAGTACCTGGTTGCTCCGCTGGTCAGTCTGCTAGCCTCGCACTGCGGAACGTACGACGGAAGGATGTTCGAAAAGGTATGGTCGTTCTTCACAAGTCTGACAAGCCTGATGAGAAGACTGGTATCATACCAAATCCAAAGGTCTATCGTGAATTCGTCGCTGAGGTACTTATTCTGTCACACGCAACTACTATCAAGACGAAGTATCAGGCGATGCTGCACGTTGGGCCTGTGTCTCAGACGTGTGCCATCATCGACATCGATCGCCAGTACATTCGTACAGGTGACCGGGCGCAAGTCGCATTCAGATTTGTGCAGCGACCGGAATATCTCACAGTCGGGGATCGCATTTTGTTTCGTGAAGGGAGAACGAAAGGTCTCGGTATTGTAAAACAAGTGGGTTATGATCCAAAGAAACCATTGAACCCCGAGCTACAGAAGGAGCAGCAGGCAAAGGAACCTGAAGCCAAGAAGGTCGCTTCATGACAAGGCATTCGTGTAAATCATTGACAATTGATCGTTCTGACATTCCAGTCCGTTTTCCATCATGTATCCGTCTATTATGAGCGTATTAATGCGAAGTATAATCAGCCGCGGCCCACACCTCAGTACCGTTCAAACACCGAACCACCCATCTCGTCAACCAGAATAGCCGAGAATTGCAGTGTATCCACCGGGCAACATTGACAGACTGGGAATCCTTAAAGGCAAAATACAACTACACTGATAACATAAGGTTCTTTAGACTGCGACATCTACCAAGGCCAAGATTCACATGTCGTGCGACCAGAATTGTTCCGCCCCACCCCTGCTCCATTCCTCTCCACAGCCGCACCCCACGTCCCCGGACCGAGTTTGGTCCCAGACAAGTATCGGTAGTAGCACCGATCCCTGTACCACCCGTCCAACCCGCATACATATCGTCAGCCCAACTGCGGCTTGATAAAGTTCACATGTCCAGACTCTTGCGCCTCAATCATCGCTTTGCACCTGTTTGATTTCGAGGAGCGCTCAGTGCGCGTGTTGTATCTTCTATCGCAACTCAAGAGAAAACAAAAGCAGTCATGAAAGCAAGATTACGATCCGTCTTCTCGCAATCCTCGCCGCGTTGGGAACCCTCAGATATCCGTTCAGAAGACCCAGGGCAAAGGTCAAATTCGGATGCACGGAACTCGCCTGCAGACACCAAAGACAAGCCCAACGAACGTACCACGTTCCACATCAAATCATCCTCATCCGCCACTCCACTAAACCGGGCGCAGAACACACAGTTACTGAAACCTCGCAAGTCGACCATAAGCTTGACTTCCATCCCGGACCCGGAGCTCGATGCGCGCACAGATTCCCAGTGGCAAAGCACGTTCTTTGCAAAGTTGCCGCTGGAAATTAGGTGTATGGTGTATGGGTATCTATACGAGGGAGAGACTATCCATTTGACAGTGGGAGAAAAGAAGGACAAAATTGGAAGAAAAGAGGCAAAGTTTGGAAACTTCATCTGCACACAAGAACACATTGGGCAATGCACATGTCGCGTCATTGTCGCAGGGAGTCCGCTGGAAACGAGTCTCCCGCAGCTAGACGCCGGTCATTTATCGTTAATTCGAAGTTGCAGGCGCGTGTAAGTTCCCTTGTCCATGGCGTATCTTGCTAGATGCCATTCAGAGAAGCAGACACAGCACTAACACAAAGAAAAAGGTACTCCGAATGCGTGTACTATCTCTACGCTGAACACACTTTCTCGCTGTTACACATAACTCACCTTCTCGCCCTACCCAAACGCATACCCCAGCAACGCCTGAACGCCATCCAGTATCTACAACTCAAATGGCAGATCCGCGCACTTCCCTACCTACGACGTGGCCCGTCCACCAAATACGCGTATCGTGAAGACACAGAAGCCTGGGAGCGCGGATGGGCCGTATTGGCAAGCATGCAAGGTCTGAAGAGTCTTTCCGTGGTGTTGGTCGATCCGAGTTCGCAGGGCATTTGGGAGAGGAATTGGCTAGAGCTAGACGCGCAGCTGCTAGGCCCAGTGAGAAGAGTGGTGCGACCTATTGATTTTGAGGTTGTGCTGCCATATGCAAGTTGCGGGGTTGATAGGGACATGGGGCCAAGCCATGTCGTGCTGAAGAGACCGAATGAGGAAGATCACGTACCGTGAACTGGTACAGCAGTGCCTGAAAGATAAGTGTGTAATGAATTGGTCACTCTCGAGGAGGTAATACTTAGATTTGTTACGGTCTACGCGTCTAAGACACGACTTTTATGTCAACACTCCTTCCTACAAGCCAAAGCAGTTGGCGTAGTAAGTAACCGTAGCCGGCCAGTCTGAAAACATGGCCTTGATCCCCACCTGCTTCGCCAACACATCCAGCACCGTATACATATCACCCTCATTGTTAACAACATCCTTAACATAACTGTAGTAGTATCCTCCACCACCAATCTGCAGCCACCCCGAGCGCTCAAAACTCCAAGCGACAAGCTCCAGTCCACTCTTCTTCGCAGCAATTGCATATTCGGATGGCACAATCTGGCCGGTAGCATTGTTGACCTTGGTCAGCGCAAACATAGCTGGCGCCATGATCTTCACACCGCGCTCTGCCAACGCAGGGAGACTGGCTGTCGCATTTGCGTATCCGGCAAGTGTATCGACGCGCTCATCGAGGTAAACCGCTTGCGCGCCGAACTCAGGCTCGTTGTCAATCCAATAGAAGATATCAGCTGGTAGGAAGCTCTGAGGCCATACACGCTCGGGCGCGATGTTCTTGGCCTTGAACGCTTCGATCATGTCTTGCGCGTACTGTTCTTGTGTGTAGCCATTGAAGGGCATCTTGACTTCGGGCGTCTTGAGCTCAGCGGTGAACTTCAGGTCCCATGCATCAACAGTGTCGATGTACTCGTTGAGTGTCATTAGCTTGGGGCAGCCTGAGGCGTACAAGTCGGTGCGGAAGTAAGGCGTGCCGTCCATGTACTCCTTTACCGTAGTGCCGTTGGGATTGAAGCCATCCTGTTTGCCGCAGAGGGTCTGGAACTCGGCGAGTGTGAGGTCTGACGTGCAGCATTTGGCTGAGGCGGCGGTGCCATTGCTGGCTGGGGTGAATGGAGTGGTGCATTTCTCGGCAAGGGTGGTGTTCAGAATGTTGGTTGTCGTATGCAAGTCGCATTGCGCGTGACGGCAGACGAGCTGCTTGTCTGCTGTGAATGCTACGTCGCACTCAATGACACCGGCACCTTGACGACGTGCAGCGTTGTATGCAGCGTAGGTGTGTTCAGGATATTGGAGCGATGCCCCGCGGTGAGCGAAGACAAAGTCGGAAGACTTGAACGGTCCCTCTGAACAGCTCTCAAGCTTCTCCTTCAACGAGCCCTCGTCCATGTCATCGACCAGAAAGTACGGTCGGTCGCCAACCTGCACGTTGAGCTTCGTGTGGTTGTGTTTGCTTGCATGCTTCTCAGGGTAGTGGTTTCCACCACGAGGCAAGACAACCGCAGAGGCAAGGCTCAGGACGAGCGAGGAAGCTACGAAAGAGCGCATTGCAGATAAAGCTCTCGGAGACAGGAAGCTGGAGACTGAGCGAAAGATCGTCTCTGCAGGCTGTGCACCTGGTGAACGGCCCTTCTTATCTGAACCATGTCCATACTCGAGCTTCCATGTTCAGTCTGGTGCTCCGTCCGCATTGTAGCCACACGGTCCGTCCTCCAACTGCACCATCCAGTTTCCCAGCGCACAACCTGCACGTGGGGGAGCTACCCTGGCAAAATGTCTTGGTGTCGCTTGAAGGCTGACGGAAAACTGGAGGAGTCGAGTGACAGGGTGGGGAGCTATACGAAGATGGTTAGAGTGCCGAGTGCCAACCAAATGCCAAGTTGCATGTTGCAGCGCACGTTGCGTAATGACGAGACGAGATTTGGAGGCTGGAGATGGCCAGCGAGAGAATTGCTGATGTACCTGCCGGACTAAGCTGGAGATTATCTCGGCGCTTCCTTCTGCGCGTCACCGCAGGAACGATCTCAGCCGAGGCTTCGTTTCCAAACGTCGAACCACATTTTGGATGGCTAAGCATGTTGACGATGGTTTGTGCCTTCATCCTGCTCTATACAGCCTGTGATGATGACGAACATGTGTCCTCTCGGTGCGCTCTGGTACACATCAGTAAAGCACATCAACATTAGCTTCACGTAGCTCAAAGCGCTTACCATGGTCCTTCTGGAAGTTCTGAAAGTTCTGGAAGTTGCAAAACACACTTTGAATCTCCAAGATCGACATTTGTCGAGCATTCGCGGTCCGGTAGGACCAGAACGGAATCATTAGGCGCTGTGATCAGTCTCACAGAGTCCATCAGCTCGGACTCGTTTTCCTTCCAGTAATCCTTATGATGGTTGAGCATATTGGGCCACCTGAAGTAGAGAGCGACGCGCAACCGTCGTAACCCAGTCATGGCTCTCAAGGCATTCCAAGATATATGCCATGCTTGGAGGCTGCCTGTGCCTGGCGCTATCCCAAAACTTTGGCTGTTTTGAAAGCTGTCCACTTCCCATTCGACGCTCAAATGTCTGACCTGAATCAAGCGATGGGGTAGGAAATAGTAAGAAAGATAGTTCAAGGTTGGATAGTCATCTTCCCAGGTGCACAGCGAAAACTTGTTGGCAGTATATAGGTATTCGATTGCCTCCGAATATCTGCAGGGAAAGTCAGTTATGACAATCTTCTTTGCAATAAGCTTTACAGTAACCTAGCATTGGACAACTCACATCTGACGACAAGTTCTCAAGATACCGAAATGAAAACCAGGATGAACGTTGCACATTCCATTCAAGTTATCAATCCTCCGAGCTGCTGCTTTGCCGTTCCGTGTATTGAGCTTGACGTCAGCGCCTCCTAAGATCTCACAATATATTATTCGCCGTATCTCCAGAGGCAGCTTGCTTATGAACGCAGATTGCGACTGGTCGCGAGTGGTTTGACCATAACTATTTTCAATCAACGGTAGTGTAAGCGCGCGCGGTCGAGGCAGCGGTGTTGTAGGTCTCGGGGGTCTTGGAGTCCTGTCAGGCCCAGTCCCATGCTCTCCTCGGGGTTTGATGCAGCAGATCACGCACAAAAGGCAAGGACTACAGCAGATCCAGAAGAGAGTTTTGCAAGCAAAGGTACAAGTGTTTCCAACTACCCTTCATGTACGTCTTCCAGCTTTTTCGAATCGAGATGTCGTCATCTTTCAATGTGTGTTGTTCATGGATGGTGCTGTGAGGTGAGGAGATTCGGCGTAAGCTGCGGCCTGGCGCTCCAACCAATCAGATACGACCACACCCCTCAGATACATATATGGGAAGTTGGGAAGACATGCAATGAATGGCTCATGAAGATACCCTTGAGATGTTTTTCCGATCGACTCGGCATGACCTAGCCCAAGTGTGCCTCAGCCTCGATTTCAATCCTCAATTTCTTGTACACTGCGACCACCTGCACGACCGTTGCGAGCGGGCCGTGAGCCTTGAACCTCTCCTTCATATTTCGAACAACGTGCTCTATAATCTCATCCATTGGGACAGTGATGTAGACCCTTATCTTGTACACCTGTTCAAAGCCTTTACCGCCCGCTTGCTGGAGAGCATGTTCCACATTGTCGAAGGCTTGGTCGACTTCGGCTGAGAGTGACTCAGGGTACTCTTCAGTGAAGCGGTCCCAGCCGCCTGAAACTATCAGAATCATGTAATTGACCTCTCAAGGATACTTACCTTGTCCAGAAACTTCAATGCGATTGTCAATGCGAACAGCTTGACTATAATTGAGCTCTTTCTTGGAACGCTCACCGAAGCCGGGATAATCGAAGTACTGCAAATGTGACATCCTTGCGAGGTTGATGAGAACTTCGTGGGCTTACTGGCCAAATTTTTATACTCCGCTCTTCGTGGTCAATGTTTTGGTGAGCTTGTCAGTCGTCTGACCTCCAGATGCACATCTTCCAATGCCCGCTGTCCGCCAAGTCATGATTCATCAGCTGCGCTCAGGCGTCCTGCACATCTTGCGTAGAAGGATTCTGGGCTAGCCAGTGAAACTTGATCTGACATTGTCCCCGGCGGAATCGGAGATGTGGAGTGCAGATGCCAAGATGGTGTTTGCTTATGACCGTATCGGTGCTGACAAACGATTGATTCCACTGGCGAGCAGGCACATCCCTTTCATGACCATCTGGACGAAACTTCTATAGGAAAGTTTCGCCTTCGCGATTGATGTACACCGGACGAAAATCCTGTTTGATATGAATAACAATTGTTGTGTGAAGGCACCAAGGCTTTGGCGAGTGATCGCAGACATGTAATGTTCTCACAGACGACGTCGAAAAGGCAGAAGGCGTGTACGTGGATATACTAGATGCAATTAAAGCGTAACGACCAAATAAGTCGCTATGGTATCCTAAACATGAGTGGCTCACAATAACGCCCGCTAAATCTTTCCAAAGACCTGTAATGCCTCGCAGTGGCTGCTTAAGCTCCCTTCGCGTAAGAACTGCCACCGGCTGCTTGGTCGAACTCCACTAGGTCGTCCAGACCGCAGACTTGGAACAACTCCTTTGGTCCATACCTCCTACCATTCTCTTCTGCAGGCTCTACGTTTCCAAGGGTCTTCAACTGCTGGATTGCTTTCCTTACAGCGGGATACACCATTTCAAACGCTAGGCACGGAAAGATAGCGAGCTTATATCCGATCTCTTTACACTCGTTCACACCAAAGTCCGGCGACACACCACCAGGGACGTTGTTGAATAGGCAGGGTGTAGGCGCAAGGTCTTTACATGCTCGTGTGGCGTCATCACGAGATGTGACTCCTTCCAAGAAACATGCATCTGCACCTGCTGCGATTGCGGCTCGGAGACGTTTGATAGCTTCGTCGTACCCATATCCTTGAAGGGCGTCGGTACGTGCGATTATGACGATGTCACCATGCTGTTCGCGGGCCATGGCTGCCGCTCTGATTCTGGATGCATATTCGGAGATATCGACCAGTTGCTTGCCGTTAAGGTGACCGCAGCGTTTATTGACGACCTGGTCCTCGAGATGTAGTCCAGCTACGCCAGAGCGGATGTACTGTGTTACCGTTCGACCAGCCATGATGGGACCTCCGTAACCAGTGTCTGCGTCTGCGATGAGAGGAACGCTGGGGTCAAGGCTGGCGATCATCTCCGCATTGGCTCGCATGTCATTCAGAGTTGCAACACCCATGTCTGCCATGCCCAGTCTGCTCATCGTGGTACCTGCGCCAGTCTGCAATTGAATATTAGCTTGTTCTCCTTTTACTCGGATTCTGGGATGGATGTGCAACAGAGACGACGTACCATGTACAAACAGTCAACGCCTTCCTGCAGCGCTATCCGCGCTGTGAAGCCATCATAAACGCCCGGACACGCGATGAACTTCTCCGGGTCTGCCAACATCTGTCTCAACTTCTGGACCGCCGTCATTCTGCTTGTGCCGTTGTTTGTTTCAACTGAATCCATCCTGATTTTTTATGTTCTACTTTTACGATGTTCGCTTCGTGAATGTTGGGGGTGCCGTTGATTCAACACAACAAAGCGGCAATGACGTTGACCAGAGAGAACTAAGCGAATTGAAAAAATGACTGAGGATCGATGTAACCTGAGGCTAGGGAAGTATTAAGCCGAACTCAGTTCTTAAGCCTTCATAGTATGTCACTTTGGTGTCTGCCGGGATATATTGTCGGTCGGCGCCGAAGCGCTGACTATGTCCAAAGCTGTCACCAAGCTCTTCATCATCAGACGATAACGGCAGCCTCTTGCGATCCAGTGGAGCAGATTTGTCGCGAAAACAGGTCGTCAGTCTCCATCTAGAACGAACTTTGGTGCGTAGTTGCCATGAAGTGCACCCCGCAATGCTTGTGACGTAGTGCACAGCGCCGATGTTCGCCGGTGTTTTCACCGATGGGGATGCCGCCATGGGCCATCAGTGGCTCGAACATGAGTAACATGAATACGGTAAACAGTGGTACGAAGCCCTTGGCCGAGGGTTAGGCGGGGATGTCCGGAGTGATGCATGCGAGGGGCGAGCCGTGTGTGGGGTCTCGGCAGGACTTCGTGGGATGGTGTCTAGCTCGCGGCACAAAGAGTGAAGGATTCACAAGTGTTGACGAGAGAGCTTACCTAAGGGATGGTAAGCCATGGAAGCGATTGCGTGCCTTAGTGAGGTATGACTGCCCCAGACATATCATGCACGATTGCTGTGTAAGGGTTTGAACATTCCGTAGAGCAATGCTGCGATGCTCGGATCGTGATTCGAGTCAAGAAACGGTAATATGACAAACTGGCATGGCAAGGTCCCATGTCGCCGGCTGCGATAACACATGCTGACAAGCTGTTAGTAAGTGCAAGGGTGAAATTTGCAGCACTCACGATTGTGCGACCCGTCCAGCATACACTTTGACCGAGACGCTCGTACCATAATATCAATGACTTCGTGCTCAGTCCCCTATGTTCGGCGGACTCGGCCTCACTCCTCGGGTGCCTGACTTCTATAAACCTGGTGTTCCCTTGCCCTTGGTCAGTTCGCATCACTCGTTCACTGACAGCTCTCCAACAGTAACCTTGCAACCACCGGCATTTCTGTTTGGCGGGGCTCTTTCGGGAAAGCGAATGCCGATGAGGACTCCTTCATTTCAGCTAACAGTAGCCTAGCTTTCTATGGAGATGCTGATGCAGGAGGACTCGAAGGATGCTATCTTTCATCACACGTTACTCCTCCTACTTTCCGATTCTTGACATCAAAGATCAATTCGCATCCGGCAACCTGCCGTGTCAAGAACTGAGGGCACGCTCCCGCAACTTCGGAATCCATGATCGGGTCGCATATTGGTCGTCGCTTTACGACACTTTGTCGAAGCCTTTCCGGCGCTGGTATCTTGTAGATGTGATCTTCAAGCGACCGGTGTGAAGCAGCCTTGCGCGGAGCCGGTCCTCCGTCAGACGGACATGAAACCTGGGTTCCGATGTTTGTCGTTCCTCCGGTATATTCACGGCTTACTGGACCAGACCTTTCGGGCTTATCTCTTTTTTCTGTTCTCTGATATGGCGAAGCAACTCTATCACTTCGTATATGCTGAGGATTTCACCTGTCCGTAGGGTATTTTCAGCCAAAAGTGTAACCCATGTTGCCGACATTTTGCTGCATCATTGGACCACCTACAGGGCCAAGAGGAGCGTTCGGGAAGTCGCTGTTTGAAAACTCGAACCCGGCAGCCCAATCGTAGTCAGGAAACTGATCCAGCATGGGAGGTACATTGTAGTCGGAGCCATCCCACCCGTCGAAGCTCATTGGTGCGGAAGGATCTACTTGCAGCTGAGGGTTGATCAAGCTAGGATCAAACTTGGTCAAAGGCTGTTGCGCCGTAGGCACCGTCGTTGCCGTTGAAGAGACGGGGAATTTTTGGTCCTGATTCCGGATATATGCTTGACGTCGTGTTAACAGAGGATGGGACGGACCCGAGGAAGTTTGCTTACGAGGTGTGTGAGGTTGAGTGACTTCGTTTGAGGCAAGTGCAGCCTCTTCTCCATTGTATGGGTTCTGCATGTTGCCGAACTCTTCCCTCCAGTACCAGAACATGTCGTAGCTTACGCTCATGCTCAGTCTGGTTCTCAATCTGAGACCGAGCGATTCGATGCGCCCGTCTTTCCGGCGAAATACTTTACTACTGTTCCATAGGTCGTGCATGATAAGTGCTGTGCGCATCCCAATATCGCCTGGTTGCAAAGAAACATTCTTAAGGAACTGGACTGCTTGGAAGAATGCCTGCTCTCCAGCAGCAAGATCCAGGTGCTGAGCAAGGGGACTGCGCACAAGCCTTAGAATCGAGAAACCGGCAAGGCAAATTGTCCTGTCAACGAAGGATTGCGATACCGAGGCGAAGTGTACTTGTTGAGCCATTGTAGTCGCGGTATTGATCGTTGAAACGCATAGCGAATAAAAGCGAGATAGGCCATCCGCATCGGGGCTCATAGGATGGGCGAAAAAGTGGAAAGCCATCACATGAATGCGAGCACAACTGAGTTGAAGGGTATCTATGCCGTTAGCGGACACATCTTCACATCGCAGGTTGGACTTACCCAAGTCGCTAGGTGCTGATGGCGCTAAGCTGAGGAGCTGGGAATCGAAAATGCTGATGAGCGATCGTAGCACACGAACATCGCACTTGATTGATTGCAAATTGGTCTTCCCCATGGCGACAATGGCGCGTAGAAGGATAATATAGACTTTGTGCAAGAATTGGAGATCTGTCGGTAGATATGGGATCATATCTTCTCGGTCCCGCTCATCACAATCGAAGAACGACTCTGCTAGGGGCGGAATCCCCTCGGCACAACTTGTCCTGCGAAGCTTTAGTTGTTGGATCAAAAACACAGAGACAAATCCGCCATACCTGATGGACACGATCACACAGCACAGCCACAGCCTCGCCCGGAACATCTTCTGATCTTGATCTTTCTTCACCGGCATTCTGACAAAATCTTGTCCTACGCCCGAGATGTGTAGACCAATCTGAGTGGCCAAATGGACCGCGGAACCACACATCAGGTGGGTCATATCTTTGTACATTGAGTTTGTGGGTAATCGCCATGTGCAGAGAAGGAGGAGACCCTGAATTACAGGCATCGGGGACGAGCGCAAAGCCATTGAAGAAAATGCTAGAGGTGTAATAAGCTGACTCGACTTATCGAGAACGTTTGGGTCTTCAGAATATCTTCTCGATCCTATCACGATGATAGTCCAGAATAAAAATGGCGACAGGTCGTAGTAGTCATTTGGTCCCAGGGACGGATCAAGAATGGGGAAAAGAGGATGGTACTGTGTGAAAAATCTAAGGAAAGGTTAGATAAGAGAAGATTTGGGGCGATAGGAAGCCGTACAGCGTGAAGCAGTCGTCGATCCTCTTGGGATCCAGCACGTATCCCTCCAGCATGCGTGGAATCGTACCGTTGGACCCAGAACCCTTCCTTGTCGGTGGTCTTGATTCGAATCCTGGAGATATGGAATGCGATCCATCGGTCCTGCCGGAAAGATCGGAATAGGTCCCTGAATGGTCACGAGGGCTGAGGTTGCCCATGTCCACGTTTGGCGATGCTGTTGAATGAGGGTACTCAGATCCTGCTCCAGAGCCTGGTGCGGCGTTGTGTCTCATGTTCCAACGAAGCTCTTCCAACTCTCTTCGCATCTCTGCCTTGGTCTGCCGAAGATTCCTCGTTGATGTAGGCAGGATCCTGCATTCAAGGCCCATCTTCTTGCAACGGCCACATGGGTCGTGCGGTACTTTGTGTTGTTCAACATCACATCGAATCTGATCAGTCAGCCGTGGTCGGCGTCAATGGCGTGTTGCGGTATATCACAGTGGCGGGGTAGGGTGTGGTGGTACCTTTTGTTGACGGCACTCAACACATGCCTTCCGCCTTGGAGTTGTCATATCGGAAATCCTTCGCCTAAGGTATCCACAATCGGAGAGGTGCACTGAAACAGCCCTACAATAGCAACAGCTCGCTGTCAATCGGCGAACTAAGGCATATATGTGTAAAGAGGAAGCTCGCCATGAAGCGGAGAGGAACCACAGCGAAGAAATTAGCTTTCTACGTCGTCATAGGACCTGCTGCAACCGGTGCGAATCGGAAGGCGGGGAACAACCGAAGAAGGACCGCTAGGGAGATCTTTGTTGTGTCTTTCGTTTCGAATTTTCTCTGTTCTCGCCCTAAGTCCCAGGGTTTCTCTTATAAATCTGCAATCTTAGTGCTGCAAGTTGGAGCTAACGAGGCTTTTGATTGTGTGTGGTTGATGCTTGCATCAGCAGTGGAGCGCTGCGTGAAAATCCCCATGCCTAGAGGTGCCAAACTTTAATTGTTCTAGCACGCTTCTCGCAATGCACGTCCGCCAGTCCACGGGAATTCGATGCGCGCGTTCTTACGATATGCATCCAAGCACCAAGCTTGTTGAGCAGCCAAGCCATGTGGCAAGCTTTCGCTGCGCCACCGAAGCGTGGTGACTCTGGTGAGCGTACAAAGACGCGCAGTCTTTCCGCCTTCCGACACCACAGTCGAGCTTCCGGTGACCCTCGACTGTTCTTACCGCCCTGCTCCTAGCAATTGCCAAACGTGTTCGGTGGAGATCTGAAATGCAAGCGCGCCTGATCTTCCTCGCTGTCCACTCAGCTTGTCCTGTTGCAGCCTAGCAATTGGCTCGTACCTTTGTAGCTTCACTTTGCTGCCATCCAGGAACGGGCACTACTCGGGTTACACAGGGCTACGGGTTAGTAGCGCTCGGCTCAGGTCATTAACTTCGTACGAATCCACCCAGCCACCAACCGGTGGTCGTGACAGAAGCATCAGGACGGCAGCTGATCCGGCCGCCACACTTGCTCACAGGCACAAGTTTACCCCTGTCCACAGGATGATTTGTACATCTGAGCACACGCCAGATGCAAATCATCCACGTGGTGACTGACAGCGGAGCCTCCATCACCACAAGCACAGCTTGACGTGAATTTTCTTCTTGGGTGCAGCTGGGCAAAAGTGGAGTGCCCATGAGCTTGAACCTTGGCATGGCCAGACATGGACTTAGAGTTGAGCCTCATCGCAAGCTCCGCGGACTGGTAGCGTATCCGCTGTCGACGAGAAGGAGGCCGCTTTGGTCACCGCTGTCTGGCATAGACTCAAAGATAACCCAGCCGGATCTAGACTTCCACGGAAACCCCTCGGCGGGAGTCCTGAAAGCACACCCAAACATTTCTTCGTACGCACAACTGTTCGCAGCGGAAGCATATACTGCAATAGGCAGTTTGTGAAGCTGGACCGTCGTTTGACCAAGCTTCGATACACGATTTGCCACGTCTGCGCGTACCATTGCAGGACCTCCACTCAGGTCGCGACTTTCATCGTCAATCTACATCCTCGCCCACTAGTCCAGGGTCCTCTCCACACGCCCCGTTGCGGAGGGCAGGTTAACCGTCGCATCTTCCATTCCTCCGGATTTCTACTGCCTCCGCGGATAGACGAAAGCGACAAAGCATAGAAGCGGCTCACGTATTCTTGTGTGCGGATCAGGGCGCCTAAGGGGGCTCCAATCAGTGCCTCACCTCTGTCTCGAGCGTCGTGAGATAGAGCAGAGGTTGGCGGATCGGCACCATACCTTCCTGTTGCAACAAACAACAAATCTCCCGACCTCAGGACGCCGAAAGGAACATGAACCCTGGAAGATCGACATGCAGTTCCTATCCAAAAAGGAAAGCCGGAACCATACAGTACATACTTTATCAAAACTCCTGACGAACAAAGCCACCATCGAGGCTCGCACCATAATGCGCGCCTGAGCATGAGCTCGCCCATACAAAGGTCCATACACCCATCTAGAACCTAAGCGTGATGCACTTGAGGTGATATCTGACAATACGTGTACGCTGTATGTAATTGAGGCTTTCTACATCAATTATCTCCAGGCATCTTCCTAGCTCTACGTCAATCCAATAGATGCAACCAACCTAGACCACGTTCGCAGGCAATACACTGAGCTCAAAGACCTCGTCAACTCCTAGTCATACTGGATAAAACGATACTAGTTACTCACAATTCTGAGCTGAGGGACATTGGCTGTGCCATTAGAGAAAGAAGCCTCAATTGTTATTTCCATGACTCAAACCCCACCCTTTCTGTCATCTTCCACAACACGCAATCTATGAACGTCATGAGACCTTGTCTCAGATCAGCAACAAGAGCTGGCATCAACCTTCGTAGCCATCAACACCACAAAACCACATGTCCAAAAGGACCCATTGATCCAAGTCGAGCTCAGCCCACTAGGGGAAATACCTAGGACAAAGCTCGGACTTGACACACTGACTCTCATCGATGCAGACAGTCGATCGCACACTCGCAAACAGATGACAAGATCGACGATGAACACACGTGTAGCTCACCGCGACACAGCCACATCATCCACGCACGCACGACACCTTGTTGTTCCTGACCTGACACTTCACCTCACCGTACCTTGCATCGTGCTTCACGTTTGTGGAAAGGCCCGACTCCGGATGTCGGCAACGTGGCAATGCAAGATGTTGTGCATGGGGAGTGCGCTTGGGTCACCGCCTCACAGAATGGAGAGGGTCAGCTATGACATCGCGTTCTTGTCTAGTCTTTGCAACGAAACATAGTCCGGTGATGCAGGGGCGGATGTGCTCGTTCGCGTTATACGAAGAAGCTCGTTTTTATTGACTGAATACCTCCTAAGAATACCAGAACATTCACACAACAATGCTACAAGTTACTAGCAGGTACGTAGTAATAGGATAACATGTTCCACTAACAAAACGAGCTTCTTTGTATGAATTTCAGATCAGAAATTTTCTACATAGCATTCTAGGATATCGTAGATGTCACTCGACTCGGCCGTTGAATCAGTAGCTTTGATACTCACTCACAACAACACAATAGCTACAAACTGCCGCTAAGACGCGATCAAGAGATCAGACAAGAGCTGTGCAGGAGCACACAAAATAGACACAACCCCGACGACCCTCAACAAGGGCTCAAAAACCACTGGGACCCGCCCAAGCAGCGAAGCGCTCGCCGTTGCCCAAAACGTGGTTGGTGTAGAAGTGTAGGAAACAAGAACCCATGAGGCCAAGACGCCTCTCCAACGCCGCTTGAAAACACATGAATATGCACACGCGAAATCGCTCACAAGAACGGCAGCACGACACCCTTTCTCATCGGACTCCCACGGCCGTCAGCAGTAGAGCCCTCGGCACTATAACCTGAGTCGCGATCGACATCATCGTCAATATCAATGTCGAACGTCGCTTCTGTCTCATCGCCGTCTTCCTCTTCCTCGTCACCGTCCCACGCCTTCTGGGTGGCACCGCGGTTGTTCCAGCGGAGTGTGCGACTGATGCTGTCGAACCACTCAGTCGGCTGTGACAGTACCGTAGGGAAAGGGTATTGCGAGGCAGCGATGGTGACGTGGTCACCTTGACGGAGCTCAACACGACCCTTTCCGTCAAAAGCACAGTAGGCTGTCGCGCGAGATTTGAGAGGGACAGCGATGCGGAGAAGCATGCTGTCGTTGAGTAGCATGGGGCGGAAAGATAGAGTATGCGGGCAGATGGGTGTGAGTAGGATGGCAGGGATGTCCGGGTGGACAAGAGAGCCGCCAGCCGACAGCGAATATGCTGTGGAGCCCGTTGGGGTGGAGAAGATGCAGCCGTCTGCTTGTACAACGGTGAGGAGGTTATTATCACCGTACAGTTCGAGGTTGGAAACGTAAGGCGATGGGCCGCGGTCGATAACCAGCTCGTTAAGGACCTCAAATTGCTCTGCTTCAATGTGCTGCGGGGACCCAGGGGCTGCGTTCTTCTGGTACCTGTAGACTGTGCAAGTGAATCGCATACGAAGGTTTACGCGCATACCAGCATCGCCCATGATTTTGCTGAGGGCTCCCTTGTACTGGTCGAATTGGAAGTTGGTCAGGAATCCAAGACTACCAAGAGAGAAGGAGAGGATCGGCGGAACAATGCGCTGGAACAGCCATGACGTGAACAAGACTGTGCCGTCACCACCGAGCGTAAGGACAAGATCAAATTTCTCTGGTGTCTCCCAGCAGAGATCTGGAGTCCAGTAACGGAGAGAGTTTTCGAAGCGCTTGTCTTTGGCTACCAGGGAAGCAGCATCGAAGCGTTTCGACCGTTGGAGCTTGTAGTCCACGTAAACATTTACTCCAACCTCCGACCCATATCGTGGAGTTGTGAGCAGCCATTCTGCCAGCTCTCTTGTGAGATGTACCAAGGCATTGTCGCGCGCTTTTGTAACAATCATGACGTTGCGCACTGTCATCTTAATCGGTCGGCGTTGCAGTTGCTTGGAGACTTCGCGCACACTGAATGCGGTCTGCATGAGCCTCGAGTGTGATATCGAATCATCGTCGGCAATTTCCTCTAAGACCTTCTCGAGATTAACGGCCTTGTCAAACTTCTTGTGGAAGAAGCACGGCGATGCAAGTGCAGCCATCTTGGTAACAGCAAGATCCCCTGAAGCCAAGTTGAGCTGCGACAGGGCATCTGCCAGTGCTTTGTGGGTGATGCTTTTCGATCTCTGGGTCTTGCACTCTGTAGCGCTCTTGCTCTGGTCCATAACTACGGAGTCGATCGACTGCGAGGTGGGGGGTCGTGATTGCAGAGCCTTTAAAATCGTCTGGCGGGGCACGGCTGAGTCGAACGAGGCTGCGTTCTTCCGGTGCTTCCGGATGCGGTGCTCACCAAAAGAGGGCAGCTGTGGCAGGACGGTGAGGTTTTCGATCGACGACGAGTTGCTGATAACAGCCGAGTGTTCGTTCCGAAGTGACTCGTCCGGTGTCGCAAAGGATGGTATCGAGTCGGAGGCTGCGGGCGCACCGACTATTTCTCTCGTTGCTACCGAAGAGGCATTATCTTGAGAGCCTTGAGGCCAGCGAACGCTCGTCTGTGGAGGTTGCGGAGAAGGAGTAGGATGTGCGAGATCTATTGCTGATGCATCGCCGGCGTTAACGGCGGAGAAGTTATCCCGCGGCCTTTGTGGGGACAGGAGCGGATGGATTTTAGTCGGAGAGAACGGCTCCCCATTCTTGGTCGTACTCGGCATCATGGTTGGCTTATTGGATTATTGAACAGCGCGGGATGCGACTGCGCAAATGACGACAATATTCGCCGAATAGGGTCGTAACAAGTTAGGCGGTACCGCGAAAAGCGCCGATGCTCAGATTGCTGTTGGATGTTGAGGGACGGCGACTCAGCAACGTAACCAGACGTTCAACCGACTATGATTATTATAACAAGCTCCAGGCTGGCGATGGGTAGTAATACGAAAAGGGGGGTCCGTAGGATTGTGGCTACTGCATGGGAGCGACTCGTACGGTCTCGGGGCTCGGAGATGTGATGGCTGGAAGCAGTGACAGTAGGTAGGACTGAGTGCTGGTGGTGCAGCCGCGTAACCGTCGGTAGAGTTAATTGAGAAAATGTGATGTGAAGAGTCCGGCTCGACTAATAGCAGTACGCGAAAGTTGCGAAAGAGTATGTGATCAAGGACGCCCAGTTGTGCAGGGCGCAAATGGGGAAAGGTGAGAGGACGTGAAGTCTCGCTGCAGGCACTAAACACACCTGCTGCATCTGATCTATATTCACTTTGACATCTGCACAACATCGCTATTACCACTGCTCTCCGATGAACCCACGAGCCACATGCAGCACTGTTCTACACGCCAGCCTCAAACGCAGGTACCGCAAGTCCGTGGCGGCTAGTCGGCGGATGGGTGTGACACCTGCAGTGTTTGAGGCACAAGTCAGCTTCGGCTTTCAGTCCAAACTTAGAATGAAGCTTTTCTCAAACCGCCGTGCAGAAGGGAGGGAGACTGTCAGAACGTGAGCCATTATTGCACGTGCTGTCAATCTGTCGTCTGCGGCATCCTTCCTCTCGGGGTCAAAGCTGTGTTCCGTTGGAATCCTCCAGGGCCCTTGTGGTTCGTACGGCCCGCCCTCGCCCACAACCTCACACTTCTAGCGTATGAAGTAGTCATCCAAATGAACTCCCTCAACTTGACACCAAAGCGGATCTTTAGCTACATGACGTATCGTGATCGAACCTTGATGTGTACCAGATACCGGGGCAGTAAAGCCGCCCTGTCCGCGCCTCGTGAGAACGAATGGGAGCACTTCACAAATACATGGACGAAACGAGCCGAGAGTAGACTAGTCTGTGGAGTCTGTAACAGACACAACAACCTTTGGTTTGACACAGAGCCATCGGAGACGAGACAATTTGAGCCTCGCTAACGCTAACCTGCGCGACAAATTCACCGATCAATTTGGTGCCGCATGAATTGACTGCCGTTTGGGCCGATGCAGGCGTGAATCATACACCTTAGAAACATGTATCACGGAATGGAGTCGGGGTAGCGGGAGGTACGGCGCGGCACGTCTTAGACTTGATGGAGCCATATCTCCATCCATATTGTGTACGCATTCGCATATGGAGGGTGACGGTATGATTGCCTCGGGCAAATTAGCAGAGCTGCACACCCAAAAAATGTATGACAGGTCCCAAGACACGAGCTAGCTCCTCGTGGCACTGCTTTAATCGTCTGCAGCAAGCGCCGAAGGTTTCTCTCGTGGTGAAAGACTGGAACACTGCGTTGGTGCGCAGAAGGGGGAGCTCAATGCGCTTTTCAGATTCAGCCCGCCTTCTCCACAATCTTGTCTCAGTCAATGGTGCCAGTTGTGCAGATGAAATTCACAGCAATTGCGACCCCTGCTACTAACGCTCGTGAGCGCAGTGAGAAGCACCATAGTCTTTTGTTGATGGTGTGAGCTTTTAGCGTGTGAATCTAAAGCCATGTAGGGTCTTGGATGTGCAGAACTGTAAGGCAAATCGTGCTTTTTGATGGTCGCTGACCTGTCGTGGTATCTAATTTATCGTAATATGCGCAATGAGGCTTGACCGGTTTAAACCTGGGCAAGGGCCTTGCGAGCGAAGGTAGGCAGAACGAACGCAGCCTCGTGAATCTCCTTGCTGTAGTACTTGCAGAGCTTGTCCTCCTCCTCGGGCGACCAGCTTCGAAGGGGCTTCTTAACGTTGCGGTTGGCGTCCTTGGAGCAGACCATGAAGCCGATCTGACCAGAGGGGTAGGTGGGGATTGTGGTGTAAGCGTACTCGACGGTAGGGAAGACCGACTTGCAAGACTTCTTGAGGTCGGTGATGATGTGGAGGTGCAGCCACTGGTTCTCGGCTATAGAAAAAAAGTTAGTATAGGTCCTTAACAAGCGCTCAATGAGCGCATGAGTAGTGTCTTCAATTCAAACGCAGTACGGGTGATAGAAGGGGGCTTACAACCTTGGGTCGTAATGACACCACCCTCGCGCAGAGCGCCGCTCAGCAACTCGAAGTATGGCGTCTGGAAGAGAGCTTCGGCAGGACCCTCTGGGTCGCTGGAGTCGGTGATGATGACGTCGAACTGGTTCTTCTTGTCCTCGAGGAACTTGAAGCCGTCGCCGACAATGGTCTCAGTCTTGGGGTGGTCAAAGCCAACCGACATGCCGGGGAGGTACTGCTTGGAAAGGCGAATGACAGCCTCGTCGATGTCGCAGAGAACGGCCTTCTCAACGCAGTCGTGCTTGACGACCTCACGAAGAACACCACCGTCACCACCACCAATAACGAGGACGTTCTTGGGGTTGGGGTGGGAGTTCATGGCAAGGTGGGTGATCATCTCCTGGTAGCTATAACCAAATCAGCTGTTGCACTGACTTTCTCTG
This sequence comes from Neodidymelliopsis sp. IMI 364377, assembly GCA_027946375.1. Lineage (NCBI taxonomy): Eukaryota > Fungi > Ascomycota > Dothideomycetes > Pleosporales > Didymellaceae > Neodidymelliopsis > Neodidymelliopsis sp. IMI 364377. Next base: position 79,913 of record JAPEUT010000034.1, read on the forward strand.
CTTCTGGGTGTAGACATACGAGAACTCATCGCGCTCGGTGCATTGGATGACGTTGTCGAGGACGAGGACCATGCCGTAGTCGGTGGACTCGAAGATGAGAACATCCTGGTACTTGCTCTTCTCGTGGTGGAGGACCTCCTTGACCTGGAGGGTCATAGCCTGACCAGGCCACATGCCGGAGATCTCACGGAACCAGCCATCTGCAGTAAAGCGTCAGCGATTGGAGGTTTGGACAAACATGTCAAAGGCGATTCGCAAGCTTGTGAGTATTGCGTACCCTTGATAGTGGGGTGCTCGATAGCAGGCATTTTGTATATAGAGTTGCTTGTGAAAAAACGTGCAAATGGAGGGACAAGTTTGGGTAGGAAGAATGCCCTGCGAGTGTTGACAGAGAAAGAGATGGGCCGACAACGGATATATATGGGGACCTTCACGGTTGCGGTGTCAATTGGACCTCTTGTTAATTTTCACCGAACAATTTTCGCTCTCCAGGCGCGTCATGCCCCGCGAGCGCGGGGCTGCGCTGCCAAGCTTTGAACACGCGCTTGGTTTCGGGCCTTTAGATAGCTACCGCTCTCGACATAGATATCTTGGCTTGTACCTCTTACACCTGAAAAGTAGTTCTGAGAGATCTAGACGCTGTCGACATGTCTTTGTTGTCCACGACACCACGAACATAATGCGATTGGTGGGTTCGGACATCCGGCCAACATGTTGACCGAAGCGGGGTTTAGGCGTACCTTATTCCCAGAGGTTTGAGTGGCTGCCTGCCTGCCTGTCTGTCTGTTATCAGCCTGTCTTCCAAGGTTACGAGGTGACTACCGTGGTAGGATTGCAGCACACGCGTCCACAGGATACATAAAAGGCGGCATATGCGTGATTTGAACTGGACATACAAGCAACTTCTTTGAGCTCCTCTCATTTGCAAGCATCATGGCGGATACATCTACGCAGAAGCCCGCTGAACAGCCCAATGCAGTCGAACAGTACCTCAAGGACAAGAGGTGGATTGAAGAGCCTGAAGTTCTTCCCTGGTACGTCAAGGATCTGGTAGACCTTGAGCCAAAGACGAAGGAACTCTTCGAGACATACAGCAAAGTTCCTTCTAATGAGGTCGTCCCTCACATTAAGTCGATCAGAGACAAAGCCTTCAAGATCGTAAGTGTGCACTTGGAGACTGGCCAAGTCGGGGTTAACGTGATTCTCAGTTCCCGTATCCATGCCTTGGTCACTGGGGGTTTCTCAATCTGAGCATCCAAAAGTCTTCATGTTACAACGAAGTCCTTCAGCGCATCAAGGATGGTGAACAGTATCTAGATATTGGCTGCTGCGTGGGTCAAGACATACGTAAACTCGTATACGATGGGGCACCGTCCGAGAACACATACGGCTCAGACTTGAAGGGTCAGTTCTGGGACATTGGCTACGACCTCTTTTTGGACAAGTCCTCCTTGAAGACCAAGTTCATTGAGGCTGATGTTTTTGACGACAAATCCGGTTTGCAGGAGCTCGCTGGCAAGATCGACATTGTTCACGCAGCCTCTTTCTTCCATCTCTTCGACTGGGACGGCCAGGTAGCTGCAGCCAAGAAGGTTGTAAGATTGCTGAACCCTGACTCCGACAATCTGATCATTGGACGTCAAGCTGGACGTCTTGAAGCGGGCGACTTCACCGCTCAAGTTGAACAAACGAAGAGCAGGTACTGGCACAACCCTGAGTCCTGGGCGAAGCTGTGGAAGCAAGTTGGTGATGAAACCGGAACAAAGTGGAAGGTCGAGGCCAATTTCGATGAGAACGTTGATCTGTTCCGCAAGACGGGTGGAATGGCAGATTTCATCCCTCAGGATACCAAATTCATGAGGTTCGCAGTTCGAAAAGCGTGAGATATGGACTTCATCTTAGACATCAGTAATAGATAACAAATCAATCAATCTTGTAGATCAAGTTGTATAGTGTCGTGTTCTGAGTAGATGTTTTGATTGAATGTTGTGTTGACCGCTGAAGCCGGCCTGGGGTTTGCAGCCAATCATGCCCAGTCAGGGTCTACAGCAGAGCAAACATGACAAACACATTCGTGGCTTCAACATCACCACCACCATCCGCTTTCCACAAAGGGCACTTGTATAACCCATTCTAGCTCTCTTTGCTTGATTCGGCTTCAAATATATCCACAATGGATCCCTACTCGCCAGAAGGAGGCACGTTACAGCCCCGCAATGCGTCTGTGACTTCATCTAACACACTATAGAGCTTATCAACATCCACAGTGCCTTCCATGCCGGCGCATACCAACAAGTGCTCGACTTCGACACCTCTTCGTTCTCTTCCAGCAATGCGCTGCCCGTGCGTGTTCTGAAGCTACGCTCGCAAATCGCTTTGGGGCAAGCATCGTCCGTCTCCTCCGAGCTCGCTAGCGAAAAGACACCAGATCTCATTGCTGTCAAGCTGTTAGCGGATCTTGAGCAAGGCAAGGATGTCGCTGGCCAAGCAAAGAAATTGGCGGAGCAGTATGGGCAAGAGAACCTGACTGTGCAGATCGTTGGAGGCATCATCTTAGAGAGGGTGGGCGAGACCGAGGAAGCTCTTGCGCTGCTAAGCAAGCACGAGGGCAGTCTGGATGCGTATGTGTTCATGTTTCTGAGGACATTCATTCAGATTGCTAATATGTCAAAGTGTCGCGCTCATTGTACAAATTCACTTGCAGCAAAACCGCGCAGACCTTGCGGCAAAGGAGGCCCAACGCGCACGTAAATGGGCACAGGATAGTCTTCTCGTCAACATTGCCGAGTCGTGGGTTGGCATGCGAGAGGTAGGACATTCACAACATCTGTCTATCCGAATATAGACTAATCACACGCACAGGGCGGAGAGAAGTACCAATCCGCATTCTACGTCTTCGAGGAGCTCGCCCAAACCTCGCAATCACAGTCACCACACTCGCTTGTCGCACAGGCCGTCTCGGAACTACATCTCGGTCGTCTTCCCGAGGCTGAAGCTGCCCTACAGCAGGCTATTGAGATTGATCCCAAGTCAGCAGACACGATTGCGAATCTGGTTGTCTTGAACACACTGCTAGGAAAGAAAGAGGAGACAGCGCAGCTGAAGCAGCAGTTGCAGTCGACAAACACGGAGCACAGAGCAGTCAAGGACTGGGCGGAGAAGAAGGAAGAATTTCAGAAGGCGGCAGCGAAGTACACACCAAAGTTTGAGGTCGCCGCATAGAGCACCTTGATTCAGAAGATACCTTTTAGATAAGGACTCGTTGGCCGAGTTCCAAGTTTGGGAAGACAGTATTCAAGCCCGTGAGCAGCTTGACTTCAACGAAAAGCGAGTAAAGTTATGACCGACGAAACACCCGATAGCACTGTATGGCTTTTGTCGGTACTCATTCTAGCCTACGATTAAACATCAGCAGTCCTCTATATAGCCAATCATGTTGATGCTAACTTCCAAGAAGTTTCGAACATGGACAGCGCCCGTTGTGACAGCTCGCCTACTTCCGGTCCCAAGATCTAGAGATTGGGCTTCCCGCAGAAACAGCGTGTATCAACTGGGCCATAGCTCGACGCCATGATAGTTCGAAGTGCTTAAGACGCAGATTCGAACACATTTATCAAACGGACCGACCATTTGTACTTACCACCGCTGCCATGCCCGAGTACGACATCAAAAGGAGCAGCGTCATACGGCGTCAAATGATCTTAAGCTCTTCGCACCTCACATCAACTCGACTGTGGAGAGTACCCACAATCAGTACCCCACATATTCACCGCAACAAGTGGTATCGTCAGATGCTACACCGTACACTCCACGGATGCAGCTGGTTCCGAATGACGCCCAGCTGCCGCGTGCAGACTTTAAGCATGCACAAATTTCTTGCCTGCAGGATACATCTGCGGCAGGAGCGCTGGAACCCAGCACTGGCTGCAGTAATCTGCGGGCCTCAAAGCACGCCTTACAGTGCAAGAGCGGGTGAGGACGTGTGAGGGTGTAGTGCGTGTGGCTGTCGACTCGGTGCAAGCATGCAAGATGCGCTCGGACCTCAGCGTGCCGCAACACGCGCGGGCGTATTTAACGTTGTCGATCATTCCAGGCTGTCGGAACCTCAGCCCTGGCGTCTTCAAGTCATCCTTCACCCTCTCATCTCGTCGACTACTCACTTGCATGCTCGTCGCGAAGACTGTACGCGCCGCAATGAGATTACGCATGCGCTTCACCGATGTGTGTGTGTCTCTTCGCCTCGCTATGCTATGCCATGCCGTGCCATGCACGCCTGCAGCTGACACTCTGCGTGTCGGCGCGTGGAGAAGGAGACTTGCGACTTGATGTGTAGTGGCTTCGGGAGATGAGACTTCCGAGCCCTCGTTCGAAGCACTTTTGGAACAAGCTTAGCTCTAGGCTCTCCACCAATCATGCGCGGCCCACCTTGGACTCGATACTAGTTGCGGACAGCAATGCGGTGTTTTGGTAACAATTTGGCATGCCACTACGAGTCTCTCCGCTGTGCGATCCGCAGCCAGCGTGGGACTTGTTGTTAGGCTTTGCGGCGCTGAGCGCACTGGGCGCGAAGGAGATTTTCCTTTGGGAGGTAGGTCCGGTGGGAAGATGAACAATCTACTCTGGAACCCGCTTTAACTCACCTTGTTATGGAATTGCGACTTGGGTAATTTCCCTTGACCGTAGAGGGTTGCTTTGCTCGTATACAGAATTACTCTACTCCTCCATCACAATTCTCTGTCCCCGCCATATCACAAACACATCTCATACCTACGTCGCTTTCTGTCCGTTCAAGGTGGAACTACCTCCGCCCATTCCGCTATCTCCGGCGCGCCATACCAAATCGATATCATACGTCTGTCATCACAGCTATGGTCGATAGACGAGTCGACGACGCGCACGAGGTGCACGAGGCGCAAACACCTATACTCGAAAACATGGTCATTGGAGTTCCGCCTGTATTCGAGGGCTTGACGAAGCAGCTTGACAAGATAGTTGAGCAGTCCTTACTTGGACCCAGAGCAGAGTTCCCCACTGGTACTTCCGCCCTATACATGAACAAGCGGAGCCTCGAAGCTGACAATACGCAGCAAGCTTTGCGTACGCGCGCAAAAATGACTCTGGACGGCGGTTACCGCAGGCGATTGCGCATCGAGGTTTCAAGGCGCGGTTCCCAGAAAACACAATGGGAGCGTTCAGAGGAGCCGTGGAGGTCGGCGCAGATGCTGTCGAGACAGACGTACATTTGACGAGAGACGGCGTCGTAGTATTGTCACATGTGAGTTGGTCGAGAATAGGTATGAGGCGCATTGGCTGACATTTTACAGGACAAGGATCTGAAGCGATGTTTTGGGCGAAAAGAGAAGCTCATCGACTGCGACTACGAATTCGTGAGCAAGCTGAAGACACTGAAAGAGCCGCATGAGTCTATGCCGAGACTGGCTGATCTGCTCGAGTATTTGGCGCAGCCTGGGTTAGAAGAGATCTGGGTGATGCTAGACATCAAGGTAAGCTTCGACGTAAGAGTTCGTGTAACATAACGCTGACATTGTGTAGCTCGACAACAACGCCGACGATGTGATGCGTCTGATTAGTGAAACGATCCAAAGCGTCCCTCCTTCGCCATCGAGGCCATGGCAAAGTCGCATTGTGCTAGGCTGCTGGGCGGCGAAGTACCTGCCGCTGTGCTCCCATTATCTGCCCGGTTTTCCTGTGTCACATATCGGATTCTCGGTTCTTGTTGCGTCGTATTTCTTCACAGTACCGAATGTGTCGTTCAACATGAACCAGGCTGTGTTGATGCCGCCATGGGGCAAGGCATTCATACGCAAAGCGCAACGTGACGGGCGACCTGTGTATGCATGGACGGTGAACGACGAGCGGCGTATGCGATGGGACATTCAGCATGGTCTCGACGGTGTTATTACTGACAACCCAGAGCTGTTCCTGGAAGTGCGTCGTGGGTGGCATGAAGGGACGAAGCATGGGCTTCGCACTCGAGACTGGTTGGACGTTCTGAGGGTCAACTTCTTTGCGCTGATCTACTCGGTGCTCTTTCAGATCATGTTTGGCTTTGGGCAGGAAAATCGGCTAGTGAGGGTGAAGCAGGCCGCATAGTAGCGTGGACCAGCAATGCAAGTGCTGCAGCTGTAGACGAATACATTCTTATGTGACGACAGTTTATTCTGCATATTATTGTGTCGTGGTGCTGGTGAAGTTCACACGAGAGGCAGCAGCTACGAAGGAAGCAGCTGCCCTTGTAAATTTAGGCGACGCGCCGGAGCAGAAGATCCCCGCACGCGTCAACACCCAACCCCCACGCTCACTCACAACACACCACTATGCCCAGGTATGGCAATATATATACAAATTAGACGCGCATTGGTGCTGACTGGAGCTTCACAGAGAGATAATAACGGTGCAGGCCGGCCAATGCGGCAACAGCGTCGGCCAGCAGTTCTGGCAGCAGCTGTGTCAAGAGCACGGCATCAACCAGGACGGCAACCTCGAAGACTTCGCGACAGAAGGTGGCGACCGCAAGGATGTCTTCTTCTACCAGTCAGACGACACTCGCTACATTCCACGCGCCATTCTTCTAGACACCGAGCCTAGAGTGCTCAACTCGATCCAGTCGAGCGCATACAAGAACATCTACAACCCAGAGAACTTCTACATCCACAAGTCGGGCACCGGCGCAGGAAATAACTGGGGTATGGGATACAGCATGGGTGAACAGGTTCATGAAGAGATCCTTGACATGATTGACCGTGAGGCCGACGGCTCAGACTCCCTGGAGGGCTTTATGATGTTGCATTCGATTGCTGGTGGTACTGGCTCTGGTCTGGGTTCCTATATGCTGGAGCGGCTGAACGATCGCTTTCCCAAGAAGCTTATTCAGACCTACAGTGTTTTCCCCAACACACAGGACGGTGACATCGTTGTCCAGCCCTACAACAGTCTGCTCAGCATGCGCCGGTTGACACAGAACGCGGACTCCGTCGTGGTCCTGGACAATGGCGCGTTGTCCAAGATCGCAGCAGACCGACTGCACGTGCTGAACCCGTCTTTCGAGCAAACCAACCAGCTTGTCTCGACCGTCATGTCTGCCAGCACAACCACCCTACGCTACCCAGGCTATATGCACAACGATCTTGTGGGCATCGTTGCCTCGCTCATTCCTACACCGCGTTGTCACTTCCTCATGACTTCGTACACTCCATTCTCTGGCGAGAACGTGGAGCAGGCTAAGACTGTTCGCAAGACTACCGTGCTGGATGTTATGAGGCGACTGCTGCAGCCCAAGAACCGCATGGTTTCGACTAACCCAACCAAGAAGAGCTGCTACATGTCCATCCTCAACATCATTCAGGGAGAGGCCGACCCTTCAGATGTGAGTTAGTCCTTCACCACAGCCGAATAGTTTACTGACACAGTTAGGTACACAAATCCCTCATGCGTATTCGTGAACGACGTCTCGCTACTTTCATTCCTTGGGGTCCCGCCTCGATTCAAGTTGCCCTGACCAAAAAGTCGCCTTATGTACAATCATCACACAGAGTCTCTGGTCTCATGCTGGCGAACCATACTGGTATCGCAACACTTTTCAAGCGTATCGTAGCACAATACTCCACACTGAGAAAGCGCAACGCTTTCTTGGAAAGCTACAAGCGTGAAGCTCCCTTCAGGGATGGCCTCGGCGAATTTGACGAAGCTAAGGAAGTCGTCCAGGGTTTGATCGAGGAATACGAGGACGCAGAGAATGCCGATTACCTCAGCAAGGAGACACCACCTACTGATGAGGACGGCGATAAGAGAGTCGGTTGAGTGACACCATCAGCAACAGCATAAGCGGCGTTCATTTGGTTATAGATTTCACTGGAGTTCTCTAGGTGCGCCCTCCAGTTGGCTTAAAACAGGGCGTTGAGGCAGGCAAAGACGACAGCTTGTGTCGCAGAGCGATGCTTCAAAGATACCACTACTTTCTCGCAATCAAAGTCAGCATTCGAAGAGCGTCTCTGAGCGTGTTCTTTCAACCATTGGTCCTCGTTCGAGTTTGCGGCTTATGGTTAAACTGACTACCAATGCCAGTGAACTGAACCGACAGCGGAAGTATACCATGTTGCGACGAACCTCAACGGACAGCTCTTCGGCACACAAACACGGATTGACGATCAGAATGTATTGACGACTATGGCTTTCGGGATTGTTAATATCATAGGTTCTCCTTACCCGCTCGGCTCCCCAACGTTGCAGGTTCAAAACAGTCAAGCCATCGCCTCCGAACAGTAAGAAAAGTCAAACAGCACTGCGAGTACCAAAATAATTCTCTACGAAACCGATGTCTTCCAAGATAATGTCGACCGCGAAATCACTACGCGTTGTTCCACGCAGCACATGCATCCTTTCGACACGCCGTCCGAAGAGCCCAACAGTCGCACATCACGACTGCAGCGCTACCGACTTTTCATCTGTCGATGCTAGTACGAAACAGTCACGCGCAAAAGCATTTTTCTCGCCCACTAGTTCTCTTGCCAAGTCACTTAGCCATCAAGCCACCATGTCAACGGCAAAATCTTCGAGCCTGACGTGGCCTGTGTCTACTTTTACCAAAGCCTTCGAAGATGACAAGAGGATTGACAGCCTTTGCAAGCTTTTGGTCTCCAGTGAGGAAGAGACTGCGATTGTGGACGCACAAAAAGAAGCCTTGTGGGACAGAAATTATATAAGCAAGACCGAGGCAAGACTGTTGTGGCTCGAGAGATTTGGAGGACCGGGAATCAAGATGGAGAAGGTCGCTGGTGATGGTATTGTTGTTCTAAGAGATATGGAAGATGAGAAGGGGTTCTTGAGGGTACTCATCTAGAGACAGCTCAAGCGTTGTAGCAAGGAATCAAGTAGTGGTGGGGTGGAGAGAAGCTAGTCTCACAGTGGAGTGAGATTTCTGAGATTTCAGTGGTTCTGCAGGCAGACATTTGGCGTACGCAGTGAGGATAGAGGAACGATAGCGTAACCTTGTTGTTTGGCCTCCATTGCGTAACTGTTCTTCACTACATACTTCACATTTGCATGTTGCAGGCGCAACCGCTGGGCAAGTGTCCTGAAAGACTTTCGTTTGCTCGCCACAAACCTTCCATCTACAAAGCTCCTAAGCTTGCTTGAGTTCACAATGTCACCAACCAAACGCACCTCGCCAAAACTCGATCCTGCTGCTGGTAGAGCACAGCGTCGGAGGATCCATACAATGACAGGCAAGAGCGACGATCTCGTGAATACTAAAGACGTTGCATTAGACGTGTAGGTCTGCTATTGCATGTGTAGTTGAACCAGAAACTAACACAAGCAGCACGGCGCAGAATGCCCTCTACTCTCCTCTCTCGCGCCTTCCACCAGAGCTATGAACCAATATTCGGGAACTCGTCTACGGTAATATGATGGTAATTGTCCGATCGAACGAAGTAGAAGCAGGGCCTCAGCTTCCTATGGCGCTCAGCTTCGACATCTATGGGAAAGTGTATGTGTGGGGCTCCGGACGCCGTGGACGCCGTGTCTTGTATGCAAGCAGTTCTGGGCCGAAACTTTGCAGGCCATGCTTGCTTTATGCACCTTTAGAATATCGAAGAATGTTGTTTTCCAAAGCCTCGCACTTTCCCAACGGTCCCTCGTACGTTGCATTCGAAGAATCATCATCACCTCGATTACATCTGATGTCGAAGCGTTCTTTTCGAGTTGGAGTTCTGCCCTCACATTTTCACTAGTTGGGCGTTTTGATGGCCTTGAAGGGGTTAGGTTCGAGCTGTCAGTCGACTACGAATACGAACAATATCGAAAAAATGAGTTCTTGAACAAACCCGGGTGGCAGGAAGGAGAGATATTACGATCAATTCAACAACACAACTTAAAAACGGGCCTCACTTCTGTTACATCCGAAGTGTTGGATGGCTGGGCGTCGCCATCGCCGACAATGGTGGACGAGGCCATTCGCAAAAAGCTATTGAATTATCAAGCAGGATGTGTATCTAGATCAGCAGAAATCGAGAGCGAAGAAAGTCGTTGATGACCTACAGGCAGGGTCTTGAGCAATGAGCCCAAAGTCCAGGACCTGGAAACAGATAGATTTAGTGGAGTTTAGGCAACCGCACTATCCCCTTTACGTGCTGAATTTAGTATGACTTTCCGGATACCTTCTTCTGCTTTCCCGATCTTGTCCTTACCACTTTCCTTGTCGCTACCTTGAATATCCGATTTTGACCATTTCCCCCTTGAGGAAGCTGTCGCAAGCATAGCAGCAACACTACTGGAACCGCAAGTCACGATGCCAACAAAGAAGCGCACAGCAATCAAGATTGCCAGTAGTGGAAAAAAGCGGCAGAAGACGTGTCAAGGAAAAAAAAGCACCAATAGGACAATCGCTGCAGCAGTTGATCTGTGAGTATAAGGGTTTAGATTCTATGCAGACATAGTAATGGTTAACGCATGCCAACAGAACAAACCGAAATTCACTGCAGTCTCCGCTACTGCGTCTCCCAGCCGAGCTTCGCAATGCCATCTGGGAGCTTACATTCGGTAACAGATCCATTTGCGTTAGCGCTCAAACATCTAGACGTTTAAACGTGCCTCCTTCCTTCCACTACGTCATCTCTGCGAGTTCGAACTTTAACAAACCCGAAAAAGGACCAAGGCTTGTATGCAAACAATTCTGGACTGAAACGTCCACACTCTTTCTTGACGCTTGCACCTTCTACTTCCACGACCCATACTGCTTCCGCGCTTTTGCCTTGTTTGGCGGTCCCGTTGTCACTCGGGTCCGAAGGGTCAACATTTTTGTCAAATTCAGTTATTATGTCGAATGGTCCCCTGCAAAGCAATGGGCTAGACTCCTTCCATCTGCGACCGTGGGCCGACTCAAAAACCTGGAGGGTGTTCAGCTGAGACTACATCTTGACCGCTTGGATCCGACCATGTGGACAGAGACGGATGTCATGGACAATCCCAGTTGGAATACACATGGACTGCCGAAAATCATACAATCGTTCCAACAGCACAAATTGGAAGCAGGACTTACCTCTGTGGAGGTCACCACAGATCAAAACCTTTACAAGTACCCTAATTACCTCTCTGATGTAACAGATCTTCTCGAGGCAATTCGTAGACACTTGTTAGACCATCACCCCAGACGTATCTCGAAGCGAGAGTTGGCAAAGTAAGAGTTTCAGGGTGAGCCCGTCGTTTGGCAGCCTACTCGCGAAAGTAATAACCCATGAGTAGACCTGTAGATACACAGAACTGGAGGCAGTCATGATATTGAGGTCAAGTTTGAGGCAGGATATAAACAACTAGTAGCGGAACGACATTGTGTTTAAGACTGCTACACAAGCAGTGCACGTTGCTTGGCACTCTTGCTTATATCAATTATTTCGTCCTACCAACTTTTTCACTGGTGTTTGGCTGAAGTAGCTACCTCTGTGAAAGAACGGAAAGAAAGAGCCGGTGCGAGAAACGAGGTGAAGAGTCTTATGTAGCTGAATCAGAGTACTTTATTGCCAGTATTTGTGACATTTCAAAGAGTCGATCCGTCGATGGACGATGAAGGTGAGGTCCAGCCCTACGAGAGCGGCCAAGGCGCTATGATCAGCCGCGGCAGGGCGGCCGCTTCTACCGTCAACTTTTTGGAGAGCTTCCCCACGCGCGTCACAATTCACAATCTCGTCCGACCAACCCTCCTCGCCCGTAATGCCGCCGCCAAAATCCAAGAAGCTCACCGCGCAGCCTGTGCGCACGCGACAATTCGCCGGCAAACCAGGTGCAGCACCGGCAGAAGAGCAGTCGAGCTCAGAAGAGTCGGAATCAGAGGAAGAGCAACAGTCCAAGCCCAAGCCCTTTGCGAAGCCAAAACCCGCGCCCGTTGCCTCGTCGTTCCCCAAAGCCGCGCTCAAGTCGAAGCTCGCGGCGCGGCAGAAGTCGGAAGCAGAGCGCAAAGCGTTAGAAGACGAGTTCGAGACTGAGAGCGAAGACGAGGACGACAAGGCCGAGGGTGACGAAGAGGGCAGCGAAGAGGAGAGCTCGAGCGAGGAGGAGTCGTCGGAAGAGGACGAGTCGAGCGAAGACGAAGCCCCGCGCAAACTCCTCCGCCCCGTCTTCATCAAGAAAGGTGCGCGCAACCAAGCTGCGCCCGTCAAATCCGCCGAAGACATCGCAGCAGAAGAAGAACAGCGGCGGCAGGAGCAGACACGAGCCTTGGTACAGCAGCAGGTCGAGGCGCGGGCCGCCGAGCGCCTTGCTGCCAAGAAAGACTGGGACGACGACGTCGAAGACGCAGACATCAACGCCATCGACGATACCGACGGCGTCGACCCGGACGCCGAGTTCCTGGCCTGGAAACTGCGCGAGCTCAAACGCATCAAGCGCGAGCGTCTGGCCATCGAAGAAGCCGAAGCCGAAATGGCCGAAATCGAACGCCGCCGCAACCTCTCCGCCGCAGAGCGCGAAGCCGAAGACCGCGCACACATCGACAAGCAAGCCGAGGAGCGCGGCGAACGCGGCCAAGCCCAGTTCATGCAAAAGTACTTCCACAAGGGCGCCTTCTTCACCGACGAGCTCAAGGAACTCGGCCTCGACAAACGCAACCTCATGAACGCCCGCTTCGAGGACCAGACAAACCGCGAAGTCCTCCCTGAATACATGCAGATCCGCGACATGACCAAGCTCGGCAAGAAGGGCGGCACGCGCTACAAGGATATGCGCAGTGAGGACACTGGGCGCTGGGGTGACTACGGCGACGATAGGCCAAAGCGCAGCAAAGAGGATTTTGGCCTTGATGAGAGGTTCAGGTCAGATGGGTACCGAGGGCGGGACCGCGATCAGGAAGGCCCATCAGGAGCGAATGCGAAGCCGCTGGGTGAAAGGAAGAGGTTTGGGGACGAGAGTGAGAGGGATAGCAAGAGGCCGAGGATTGACGAGCGAGCATGATGTATCACAAGCGCATATGGGCAAAGCAGCATTGGACGGCGTTCTGGGCATTTTGGGAGCATTTCAGGCGTACTTGACAGCCAACAACACGACGACTTTTTCTTCGTCGAGACGTAGGACACGATACATCATTTCGAACACACGCGTCTTTCCAGACACTACATCACCGCGTCCCACCCTCCCTCACACACCTCGGACACAAACACGGCCTCTCGAACCACGGCCACATCCTCTCGACCCTCTCCTCCCTCACCAAATCCTCCACATCCTGATAACTATCAAAAACCTCCTCGCCCACCTCGATATCCCTCAGCGCAAAAAACCGTATCGTCGTCGTGCCGTCTTCCTTCTTATACTCGACATTTGGCTCACAACTATGATTGAACAAAGGCAGTAGCGGCGTAATTTCATCCACAAACCCCAGTTGCGGATCATAACTGCCGGCTTTGTTGTTGGCGAGCTTGGTCCACAGCGTGTGCAGGACCATGGTGGAGAAGGTGGGTGTGGTGAAGACGTCGACGCCGAGTTGTTGCAGGATCTTGAGGGGCGTGGCGACGGATTCGGTGAGGGTGAAGACGTCGAGATGGTTGGTGTTGGCGAGGGGTTGGAGGCGCGCGATCAATGTGTGGTCGAGGGGCGAGTGCGAGGCACCTGCTTGGATGCAGGTGGCGAGGAAGCGTAGCATAAGGAGTGGACGTATGGGAGATGCGTTTTCGCGGAGGTGTGCGGCGGGTTGGAGGAGCCATGTGAAGTCTTGGCCGCAGAGGGCGCGGTGGTATGTTGATGTTGCGAGAGCGTGGCATTCGGGTGAGCAGTAGATGGTTGAGCAGCAGGATACGTGGATGGGCGAGGAGGGGTTTGGATCGTAGCAGTTCCAGCAGTGCGGGTCTTGAGGAGGACTGCTGCATGCTGCTGTTGCCGTGCGATCGATGAGGATACATTCTCCCTTGCGAACAGAGCGTGTTGCGAACACGCCCAGCATATCCTCATCAGCTGCCAAAGTACTGTGGTCGAGACGACATGCCGGGGGCTGAACGTTCTTCTCCAACTCTTCGTTCACAGCTGCAATTACGTCCGAACTCCTGGTGAGGCGTTTCTTCTCTATCCATGGATAGTGCACAGTAATTACGCTTCCATCCCTTAATCTATCTCTCTGCTGTTGCGGCGTGCCTCCATACGGCGCTGCAGCCTCTTTCTTTTGGGCCAATAGCTGTTCAAGAGATGCTGCTTTGGAGGTCGCGAGGCTCACCAGACGAGGAAATCGTGTAGATTGAGTGACGGACAGCCAGAACTCATAGCATTCCCAGTGGCAGTGGCAGTCGTAGAGCGCTTGACCGAGTATCGTGTATGACCTACAGCGAAGTCCATCATCCTCGTCGCTACTTCCATGCTTAAAGTCTGGCCCGTCTCTCTTACTGACTGCCCCTTGATCACCCCTTTCTTTATCGGCACGATCGAACAACAATCTGGCTCTGTACGCGTCGCCCACTGCTAATTCTGGATAACTTAGCCGAAGATAGTAATTTGCACGCTCGGTCCAAACTTCAGGATTATATGGCTCTGCCTGGATGCGTGTGGTGCACGAGTTCACGGCTTCAATTAGACCATCTACTGTAGCTGGTGCTGGCGCTGGCGTTTGCGCATCGTGCGTACGGTAGAGCGAAGGGTTCCAGATCTGTTTCATTGCGGCATTTTGAAGTGTCTGTCAACACACGAGAGAGAAGTGGTAAATCGACATCCTCCGGTGGACGGAGCCGCGATATGTGACGTCATGCTGAGACAGGCTTCGAGCGGGGAGTTGGGAGGATTGGAGATTATCGTGCTTTACTCCAAGGTTAACGAGGGAGAGAAGATGGTCTCATCTTGCTAGAGCACACGACTATGCTTGTACATTAAGCATGTTTGTAGTTGTGCGTCGTTTCAAGCACACGTTGGCTGCCGAATGTTGTCCGAAGTAGAGTTGGAGCAAGACCGCCTTCGAGGACCACGAAGGTGCGTGAACATCGATGTTGACGTATATCTCAACAAATCAGCCGCACGGCTACTATACCACAGTAAAATCTAACCACAATACAAAGACGCGGTCCCCAAAACAAAAGGTCAGCTGAGGCTTAACGATGCTCGATCGCGCTTCACCACGCCAATCCAAAACTGCCTAGTTCAGCCTCACACTTGGAAACCGGGATCCACTTCCGGATCACCACGGCCCTAGCACGCCTAACGATGTCATCTTCGATCTCTGCTTGATGTCGTGAACATCCGCAAATATGTCCTATCAGGATGAAGACGACGAGGCAGCAACAGTCCATCCGCGGGTACGCTACGAAGGCGAAGACACAAGTCCAACCACCGCTCGCGAGTTGAATGGCTGGTACGCCTATCCTATTGCAGCAGAGGTGTTTGCTGTAGTCGCTGTTGGTACTTTGATCAAGACGCCTATTCGACTTCCAAAACTGACTTGAGCAGGCGCTTTTTTGCCGGTAGTTCTGGAGCAACTCGCTCGTGAAAATGGGCATTTCTTCTCTGATAGAGCGAAGCCATGTGTTGAGCATGTCGGAAGTGTCCGGATACGTGCCGACAATGGTACTACAGATGGTCAGAAAGAGCAGTGCATGATTAGATTGATGGGTAAAGATCTATCAACGAGTAGCTTCTCGCTGTATACCTTCTCAGCTGCTGTGCTTGTGCAAGCTATCACTCTGGTGCTCTTCAGCTCGTTCGCTGATCATGGTGGGGGCCCCTTGAGAATATAGGAGATAATTCCTTAACACTACTAACATAAGTCAGGACCATATCGCAAGAAGATGCTCATGACCTTCGCCTATACCGGATCAATTGTCAGCATGCTGTTCATCTTCATCTCGCCAACCATTTACTACCTCGCCCCCATTCTCGTTATCCTTGGTGTCACCAGTCTGGGCTGCTCTTTCGTCCTTCTAAACGCCTTCCTGCCATTGCTGGTCGCCAATCATCCCTCTGACTCTGATCTCAAGTCCTTCAACTCCGAATCCACCACTTCTCTGGATCAGGAACTGGAAAGCTTCAATCCGAATGGCGACAGTGGCTTGCGTCAGCGTGCCAGTCCTGAGAAACTAACTAAAGACTTGAAACGGTCGGCAGTGATATCCAGTAAAGGTGTCGGTTACGGCTACATAGCCGCAGTATTGGTACAAGTTGTCGCAATCTTAATCCTGTTCTTGTTCAGCAAGACAGCCTTTGGGAAATCCCACCCAAGTTTCTCCATGCGGGTCATCCTATTCGTTGTTGGAGTCTGGTGGGCAATCTTCACAATTCCTACGCTCCTCTGGCTACGCCCACGACCTGGTCCTCCACTACCTACGAAGCACGAGCGCTCATTCACCGGCAAGCAAGCATCCAGATTCCAGCGATTCTTCTACTACCTCTCCTTCTCCCTTCGCTCTTTCTGGACCACTCTCCGCCGCGCCATCCGCCTCCGTCAAACTCTCCTATTCCTAGTGAGCTGGTTTCTCCTATCCGACGCCGTCGCCACCATCTCCGGCACCGCCGTACTATTTGCGCGCACAGAGCTACAGATGAGCACAATCGCCATCGCCCTCCTATCCATAACCTCGATCGGATCCGGCATCATCGGTGCCTTTGCTTGGCCGCGCATCGCAGCAAGGTACGCATTGCAATCCAAAACAGTCCTGCTGCTGTGCGTTGCAGGCATGGAGATCATCCCATTGTACGGCCTACTAGGCTACATTCCGCTCTTCAAGAAATTAGGATTCATTGGCCTGCAGCAAGCTTGGGAAATCTACCCCATTGCCGTACTCCACGGCATCGTCATGGGCGGAATCAGCTCGTACGCTAGATCTGTGTACGCTCCGCTCATTCCCGAGGGCAGCGAGGCGGCCTTCTTCGCCCTGTATGCCGTTACGGATAAAGGGAGCAGTGCGTTTGGACCGGCACTTGTGGGATGGATCGTAGACCATGCGGGGAGCATAAGGCCGGCGTTCATCTTCCTTGCTGTGCTGGTTGTGTTGCCTGCGCCGCTGCTTTGGAAGCTGGATGTCGAGAAGGGGAGGGAAGACGCGAGGATGTTGGCAGATAATGAGATTGGGCCTGGGAGGGGGAGCTATGAGAGGGTTGGTGGGGATTGAGTGTTTGGTTTCTGGTAGAGGGTTAGTGCGGTGTTGATGATGTTACGAGTCCATGATGGTATGCGGAGGTGATGAGTTTCTCCTATTCATATGCAAAAGTTTGATACCCACCAGTCGCTGGACTTTCCTTCCACTGCTCACTTCTTGCATGACCCACCCTCTACGTGTTCCAGTATTCGCTCGACTTTGTTGGGAAGTTGTGTGAGATACAAGTGTGGTACTTCATCTTCAACGCTACCGAAGGACAATCTCTGCTCATTGCTAGAGTCTGTACAATATCAAAAAAAAAGTAGGGATGCTCGTCGAAGTCCGATATGAACCTCAATCAACACCAACTCATCACAGTCCCACAGACCCAACGACCCACTCCTTCAAACGCCATCCTAATCCTCACCCCCACCCCTCCTCGACAACCTCCTCGGCGTATACCGCAACAAAGCCTCCTTAAACCCCCCTTCCAACCTCACCAAATCCTCATACCCATCCTCCCCCGCCCTCAACCTCACACCCTCAATATCAAACGACCCATTCATCTTCGCGACGTAATCCACCTTGGAATAATCGTAAACCAGCACATCAAACCTAACCACGTGAGCATTCAGCTTATGCTGCCGCAACGCCCGAATCATGCGCCACACGTTTTTCCAACGCACATCTTGCGCGTGCGGAAACGGTGCGTGGCCATTGCAGCATGGGTACAGGTACGTTGCGTCGATGCCGCGCAGGCTCTTCAGTCTTCCCATGAGAGATGGCGTCAGTGTTTCGCTCCAGTGGTCGTCTAGTCGCGCGATGGTGATGTGGCGGATGCGGGGGACGCAGGCGTGCGGGGCGAGAGCGAAGGCGTGGAGAGCTTGGCGGTCTGTGAAGTGGAAGGTGGAGGAGGCGTAGAAGGCGGCGAGGGCTTCGTGGTGGATTTGCTTGCAGACGCGGAGAGAGGACATGGGTGGGTGGGTCTTGATGTGGTGGGTATTGGCGGCGTGGGTTATGATGGCGTATTTGAGGTCGGTGTGGCCTTGTTCGGGGGGTTTGTTGAAGGATTTTCTGGTTACGAGGATGCAGAGGTTGCCGTATGCGTGTTGCCATATCTGGGCGCGGAGCTCGGCTGGGAGTTGTAGTAGTGGTGATGGGCTTGTGCTCTGCGCTGTTCTATACTCTGTCAATATGGTTTGAGTGGATCTCGGCTTACGATCAGCTGAATACTCACGTTTTGTCCTTGACTTGGAGAACAGATTCATCTCCTTTCGAAGGATCAACTATGTTTCCATCAAAAAGCCTCCGACGTTTGGACGCTGCAGGTGCTGAAGTGTTTTTCGATCTTATTCGTTTGCTCGAGGCCATGGCAAGTCAATTGTTTCAACCCTTGCTGTCAATCCATTCAAGACAATACGAAACAGACGTGTACGACAAATTTATGCAGAAGCGACCTAAACCAAGAGGATTCAAAGTAACTAGCTGATGCCTACATAATGCGCGCACTAGGATGCATTGTCCTATCCAGAGATGAGCGCCAAGCACTGTTGCCTTGCATGCCATGCAGACAGCCGGGATCTTCACCACACATGCTACGGATATTCTTCAAGCAACTTCTCGTCCTCAGCTATCCGATCAGGAAGCACTAAGCCCTGTCGCAGAGGTCTATCAAACAGCAACGCCTTCATCGTATTCTGAAGCTCATTCCAGCGAGTTCGTTGGATCTCGGCCTGATGATCATCATGAGGCTTCCTGTTCACCCGGTCGAAAAGCGCGACTTGAACGAGATCCTCCTGCAAGTCGAGTTCTTGGAAGCCGCGTAGGAACTTAGGAAATGTCATCTTCTCGTTATTCCAAGCTTGACCTTCCATCCTCGCGGCACGTATGACATCTCGTCTGCCACTGCCGTCGTTCAAGATCATGGTACCAGTGTAGTCGTTATCTCCAAGCACAAGTCCTATCAGCAAGGTGAGGCCTCGCAAGCTTTCGAATTTCTTGATCAACTCTGAGCATCTCTTTGAGCTCCAGATGCGGCTGTGGTGCTCGATACCGAGTCCGATCCGGATAACAAGGTTGCGCATTCGTCTGACGCTTTGTTGTTGCGACGAGGCAAGGATGTATAGATCGATGCTGCCTCCGACTATGAATGTCGCTGACGTGTAAAAGATCTCAATGGTTTCGACCCAGAATTGCTTGCACACGATCGGCCAGAAGAATAGCGTTCGCTTCTCATCCGAAGATGGATTGCTCGCCTCCGGGCAACATTCTGGGAATTTGTGTGGATTCAGAGTGTCTGCTAAACCCTGACAATTAACATACTTGAAGCCATAATCTCCAGATTCTCTAAACTTCGTGTCTTTAGATGCTGGCTGGGCATGTACGACCAGATCCCCATAGGCGTAGCTCCAGATCCTATGTCGCAAATTCCTCGGAAGTCGAAGTAGAGGTGAGGTCTGTTCGACGTCCATTGTGGCTAAATCTTTCCCGTGGGATTGTTCATTTGTCAGATCAGCTATCCTAGAACTGTATTGTAGTTATGCTGCAGCCTAGAGATGCTCGCCACGTCCAATAAACTACACGTGATTAATGACTAGCTGTCAGCAGTAGTCCAGCCTCACGCGAAAATATGTGACTACTACCTCGCACAGAAGTGTGTGTGTGTAAGTACGTGGAGACGCTCAATCAGCTCCTTAGCTGTGCTACAGCTCACAACGGCTTTGATTCAACGCATCTGTGTAGATCAGGCTGTGAGCTGTCCTCCCTGGCGTTTTGCGTTCTGAAGATATAGTAGAACAGTGGTTTAGTAACACAATTTCAGTTCGACCATGTATACGCTGACGGTGTGCTGGTGTATATGGCTTGGATCATTCTCGTGAAAAACACCAACCTCAAGCTATTGAAGTTATGTGTCCATAGAACATGCAAGCAAAACTCACCTAACGTAGTAGCATTCAAGAAGGTAAGCAAGAAGATCCACTCACCCAGGGCCTCTATCCCAACAATCACCTAACCAAACACACTTGTCGTCCCACCTCACCCCTCGACCCTCCCCAGTCCAGAAAATCCAGCCAAACCCAGTTCCAAACAAGAGCTTCCTTGGATCAAGAGCGCACAGGCGCTATCGTCTCCATTCGCTCGCTCACAGTCTTGCGTCAAGAACTCTCCATCGCTCACCGGAATACGATATGAGACGGGATGAATGATTCAGGATGGCGCTTATCGAGGCGGGGGCGGGAGACGGCGGAGAGGATCTGGACTTTGGGTTGAACTTGGAATTCGTGGGTTTGTGCCAGCGTGCCAGGCGGAGCGCGCGGAGCTTCTTTAGAGGGCAAGATTGTGGCGCCCCCGCACAGAGCTGCAAAGGTTCGATGAGCTGGGTCCAACAATGGCGCGGCAGCTCTAAGCGACGCCAAGTACTTCACATTCATTTGGTTCGCTTCATCATTGGGTCGTTCGCCTTTGTGCTACAAAGGGAGAAATCAATCAATGAATCGAGTTGTAATGGTTCTTGCAAGACCTAGAACTTTGCGCAGGGCAGCTCCAGGTGTTCTCATTGTCCTATAGACGGGCGGCTACGCTAATGTGCCATGATTGCCTCGATGGGCTCCTCCTTTTCGATAAACTCCTGACTGGATCTGACCCAGTTTTTGAGCCAAATTCAATCCGGTGTGATAAAGTACAGAAACGCCTATAATGCTGATGTAAAGAAGTCGGTTGAGTCTATCAACCAATAATATGCACGCTGAAACGCTGACAAAATGCTGCTAAACTGAAAAATGTACGTTGACCTCCGTGTATGTGACTGTAAAGTTTTGTACAGTGAAAACTATCTCTAGCGAAAGACTGGCTGCTGAGGAACAGGCAGTTGGTTGAACTGATGCTGTTCAGGCCATGCGCTGTGATCCATGTATGGAAGGGGGCCGGCTCGACGATCCGTCATAGGACGTCCAAGAGGATGGTAATGCATCTGATCGTACGAAATGTTGCGAGCCGGATTCTGGATCGAAGTTTGCGGTGGAGGAACCAGCAGTGTGTGCACACCCCGGACTGGACGGTAAGGCGATTGTCGTTGGTTCAAGAAGTAAGAAGGTGACAACTGTCGTGAACCAGTAGGGAATGAGGCGCTGGTAGGTGAGGAGTTGGCCGAGTGCGAGTACGGGCTGATTTGGCGAGACCGATCGGCGGTGGGCGTGTGGTGCGTGGAAAAGGGAGGCGCAGCCGAAGAAGTTGGTGTGCTGACCGGTTGTTGCCACTGGACAGGTGGTGGGTAGACCATAGACATGGATCGGTTACCAGGGATTGGCAATGGAAGCTCGGACCAGTTCTTTGCCTGTGTTGGTGGCATGTGCTGAGGAGGTGGGATTGCAAGACTCGGTAGAGGCGGGAGTCTATTGATCGATGGCGGGGGCTCGAAAGACCTATTGACGGGCGTTTGCAGAGTCGGCACAAGTGGAGCGTTGGTGTAAGGACCTGGTGCAAAACCATGGGCCTGCCTCTTCATTGGCGGCTCAGCGGTGTGATCAGCGCTACGCTTGCGTTGCACAATTGGGCCCAGAGGAGGGAGAGATCCAACCGGCGAGACCTGGGCGGATGTTGCCTGCGGCTGTAGGAGTGGTGTATTCGAGAACGCTGAGTGGTTGGGCGAGTACATCGTGGTCGGTGGGGACGTCTGGAGATTCGTTGGTGGTGATGGAATGAAGTTCTGTGGAACCGCGAGCGAGGGCGTGGGTGGGCTAACAGTGCCGGGTGCTGGAACCTTCAAAGCTCGATCGTAGAACGTGCCGAAGCGACCGAGAATCTTGTGCCACTCCTCCCATTTCTCTTTCGATGTGTATAGGCTGTAACGCATGTTGCTGAGGAATTCAACCTCCATGATGTGCACTTCTTGTACCGAGATGCCGGACACTTCCGCCCATGTCTTATTGGTGTACGTGTTGTCGTCCAGAAATTTGTTGCCAAGCATCAAGGCCACTGTCAGAAGACGGTACTCGCTGCCAGGCTTGCCCTTGACACTGGGGTTTGTTTGCTTCAGCTTCCACACAAACAGGAGAGCCAGCAGAATGACATTCTGGGCTACCTGTGTAGTCGTCAAGATTGTTGCTACCCATTTGCGAAACCCGGTTGTTGGTATCGCGTCCGGAACCAGGGGCTGGATCGTTTGGCGAGGTGAAGTTGGGTCAGTAACCTGATTGAGCACTTTTGAGCTTTCGAACCAAAATAGACATGTGATCTGGGTTGGTCAGGATTTGAGGTTTCTTGGCTCGATAAATTTGTGCACTCACCTCGGCTGCTAATTGGGGGAGTCCTTCCTGGGGTGTGTTGATAGTCGAGGGTATCCGCAAGTTGGGTGATATTGACCACTTCTTGCGAGGCGTCTGTGCTACTTCGTGAGACGGTTGCTGCTGTTGCCTTTGTGCAGTCGGACTTGTTGTTGCAGTTGCTGATCTGGAGTTGCCGATTGCAGGAAGTTGGTAGCCGTATTGTTGGCCGACACCTTGACTTGGTGGTAACGAGACAACCTTGACTGCTGAGCCTGGAACGTCAGGAGGGGTCAGAGGCCGCCTGGGAGCCGGCAGCTCGTAGCCATTTGACATGCGAGGTACGGGAAGCTGCATCTGATAGGTACTCGAGTCGAACTTGGTGGTGGTGGTGGAGGGTCGAGAAGAGGACGAGAAGTGGAAGTCGAAGGGAGGCTCCCGGGGGAGAGCGTGCGGCATCGAACGGGGGAGCTGTAGCTCGAGCATGTGGACGGTGAAGGTGAGGTGGATCAACCAAGGGTGAAGGAGAGGTGCAAGTGAGGCAGCGACGTCAAGGTGTGCCGGCGAGCATGAGCGAGGCAGCTGTGCTTGTGTAGCGCAGTGAGTGTTGTTTGCAAACACGCTATGCTATGGGGCCTCGACTAGGCGGGTGTGTCAAGGGAAGTCGTGATGCGGCCGATAGTCTTGTGTCAAGCAAGGAGGGCGTTGACAACGGACGGTGGTAACTTGTAAGAAATATGTGAGCAAAGCTCTGGGCGTGTGAATGCAACCTTGTTTCCGGGCGACGGCGGCGGCGAGGGCAGCAGACGGGGGCGGTTGGGTTCCTGACACGGTGAGGCAAAGGAGTTGCAAGAGAGGCAGGAGACAATAAAGAAGAAGAGGTCAGTGGCAGTGGCAGTGGCAGTGGCAGTGGCAGTGGCAGTGGTAAGTGAGAGGCCGAGGGGACGGAGGGAAGGCAGGCAGTGGTCTTCTGTGGTGACCCTGGTGATTGGTATTGTCTATAGTCAGCGAGGCGGATGGTAGGCGGGCCGCTCGCAGCAGCTTGCGCAGACATGGCTTTTGGGGCCGTTGGATTGATACATAATTCCTGTGAAGAGTCGGAAAGATCCAGGCAAGCCCCAAGAGCTGATCCAGATGGAGAAACAGCTCTGACATCAACCGCGCCTGCTGCTGGCTAGGGGCGCTAGCGTAGCGTGCACGGGCGCCGCCGCACAAAGCAGCCGACCGGGGGGGGCCACACGAACGAAGGCGACGCCGCCAAGGGCACCGGGTTAATTATGGGACAAAGCCTCTGGCAGACGGAGACGGAGACGGAGACGCAGACGCATCAGCGATGCCTGCGCGCTCGGCGTCGTGACCAGCGGGACCAACAGGGCCAGCACGACCGGCAAGGCCAGCAGCGGGCGTGGGCAGGGGTGCTGCTCCCAGACGGCTGCTTAGCTGCTACCTAGTTGCGCGCAGCCAGGCTCGCAGAGACAGGCCCAGCGGTGGTGAGTGTGTGTGTGAGTGTGTTGCAAGCAGTATCAGCATCCAATACGCTCCCGTGCACGCCCCATGGTATGTCAATACACAGCACATACACACACGCACATAGGCACATAGGCACACACACACACACGCGGTACAGTCAATACATTATAGTATGTACATGCCGCTGTTTAAACCACTGGGCGTCACCACCAGCTCTAGCTCTAGCATTGGCTCTGGCTCTGGCTCTGGCTCTGGCTCTGGCTGCTGTGGCTCTGGCTGCTGGATCGTCACCCTCAAGTGTGTCGCCGTCGTCACGCTTGCACGGCACACCTGGCGCACTAGCAAGCTGAGGACTGCACGCACCAGAGTCAGACTGCCGGCGGTTCGATGTTCGACGTTCGATGGTTGCGCGGGCTGCGTTTGCCATGGATCACGACTGGATTGGCCCAGTGGCCGGCAGCAGATCGAGTCTGGCGCAGAAGCTGCAAGAGTTACGAGTCCTGCAAGTGCCCAGCTCCAGCTCCAGCTCCAGCTCCAGAGCCCGCCGCCGCCGCCGTCATGGGATTTGATTATTCACACGGCCGGCCACCGCCATCTGACCCGCAGTACATCCCCGTCGTGTCGTTTAGAGAGTCACGGCCTGCGCGTTGTGGTGCTATGCCCGGAGCGTCACCTCATCCAAGGAGCCCCAGCGCTGCGCCGCCGCGACCGGCTCCCAGCCTCAGCGAGACACGCTGCACGCCCATTGGCTGCCCGCCCTGCGCAAGAGCAGGCGACGCCGTCGTGCGCGTCGACGAGGGGCCTCAGCCAACATGTATTCGACACCACCGGCCCACACTGCACACCAAGGCCACTCCTCACACCCGTCCTTCGACTGCCACCACCCGTGGGACACCATCATGCTCCACGCAGCGTCGATAGCGCTGGCCGCGGCCCTGGTCTTGCCCACCAGCAGGCCTGCTCCCCGTGACGGTGACATGGTGAGAGGCTGAGAGTGAGTCCCTTACGCTTTCATCCATCGTATCGTGCATGGCGGGCAGCTGCACCACCAGCCAAGCCGTCCGCCCACGAGACGAGACGAGATGATGAGGAACACACGGTGCCAAACCTAGCCACGCCCACGCCCACAAATCATCACATAAACTTTGCTGAGCTGCAGCGACGTCCATGGCCGCAACCGACGGAGCGTCTGAGCTTAGCCGTGTGCAGCCCTCGTCCGCACAGCGTCGTGCAGTTGCCGAGCCAGCTTGCACTTAGATACCTAGATAGTACGCAGCAGTGTTGCCCACTGCCCGTCCAGCACACGCTTCCCAGACACGGTAAACAAACTGGTGCTGCGTCCATCAATACTTGTCAGACACCCTGCCCCATGCCTTGTTTGACCTCTGCACCACTCGCCCGCCTGCACGCTGTTCACAGCCGGGCAGATGCCAAAGACACGACGCTCATGTCCGCACGCACCCCACGACGCTGCGGTGCTGCCGCCATCGGTATCAGAAGCAGCGATGCGAGCATCAAGCCGCCCGCCATACATAGTAGCTCGCTGGTAGCTGGTCTGCCCTAGCAGGATTGCCGTCTTACATTACCCTAACCACCCAACAACTCCGAAGCCCGAACCCTGACCAGCGCGAAGGTTTGCAGGCTGTGTCGTTTGGGCAGAGTGCTGATCGTGCAATCCTTCTGGCAAATTGTTCTGCGTCGTGTCAAGATCCAATCACACGCTGCCATCCACACCTGCACCCCTTTGGGATCCGCTCCTTGCGGCGAATCACACACCTGCCTGTGTCCCGACGCTAGAGACATTCTTCAATAAGGCCAGATTAGGTGGTTCCAAGTTGAGGCAATCTGCACCGCAGGACCGCCTGCTCAGCGCCCCTGGCGAAACACGCATCGACGGTACCGTATTGCTTGCCCTTTTGCTGCGTTCTGCTACCGTCGCTTCCAGCCCTTCTGTGCCCTCGTGAGCCTGCGAGGGCCAGCTTTGCCGGTACGTTGCTTCCACTACTCATGCGCCGTCCTCGTAGGCCACTTTTCGTAAACGCAATTCCCAGCCCAAACATGGTGAAGGGCAAATAGGTCATGTCGAGCACACGTCCGCGGTTCGGGTTTGCAGCTGCAATCCCTGCACTAGCGACAACACTACGAATCGTCATTGCTTTTCAACGCGCGGTGCTCAACCGGCAAACAGCCTTGGTTATTCGTGGCATGGACAACGCCTCTGGTGAGGCCAGCAGCGCTAAATGTGCAACCGTATCGGGGATTACAATCACAGAGGCGCGACGCAAGGGAGACGCAACACCCTGGAAACGTGTGAAAAATTGTCAACCCGAGTCTGCTGCCGCCGGTGATCCTGCTTGACGACAAGTTGATCATTGGCATGGTGGAGCAGAAGGCGAGACGTTGTCATCATCCTAACAACAGCAGGGATCCTGTGCTCTGAGTAATCCTGGCTTCTCCGTAGGAGAGATCAGCAGTATACCTCTCCAACACGGCTAGCTCCTTCCCGCTTCATTGAAGGGGCTGACCACATCAGGCTGATGGCATGCTCGTCTATCTGTGCATGTTTGGCATGGAATTGAAACCTCACCTCACATCTGCACCCCTCAGCTCCATGCAATTAACCTCTGCGCGCACTGCACGACTTCCACAGTCGATCGTGATACGACCTCAGCATCACCATGATAATGGCCTCATCTAGGAGCTAAATCCGTAGCCGTCCGCCCTTTGACACACACACCTGCCGCATGCAACAAAGATTGCGAGAGCGATCCCGCAGAGTCCGAGCGAATTGTGGAGATGACGATGCTGGGTCGGATGCAGAGAAACGAAAGTAGTTTTCATCCAGGATGGTGGGGGCGTGATACGGATGACACTCGGCATCTCTCGACTTACGACTCGTTGCCCAGCCCTGAGGAAAGCGTTGGGGTGCGACCGACCTATGCCGTCTTGGTAACCATTATTAGCCCTGGTAGCGCGCTGAGACGTATCGCGCTTCGACGCGTCCATGCTACTACGATCTATCCTGAATGCATGCCGTCTCATGCCTCCAACTGTCGTCTTTGCCGAGGAATATGATGGTCAGCCGTCTAGCGCAATCTGCTCGTGTGCAACAGGCGACCTCCTTTGCATTATTGATCTGTAGCGCACCAGTCCGCAACCCCGAATGGCTGTCTAGGCAGTAACACTGCAAGCCTCTTTGCGGGCCATCTGGGACGCGTTTCGCCCCCCTTCGTGTTGATCTGCCAACGATCAAGATTACGACTCCATCACGGCATCATTTTACGATTGCGATACGCTTCAGCCTGACATGCGGAACACGACCACGAACAACCCGGCTTCGGCGAGCGGTATTACCCCCCAAATTAGGTGGCAAGGAATCTTACCACCGCCTGCAAATGCATTGCCCTGGGCCACATGCAACGAAAGAATGCTCAGCAGCAGCAAATCCTTCGCATGCGCAAAGGCTGTACCTCGGGAAGATGTCAAATGTTTTTCTCGCCAAACCACAACCACCGGGTTTAAGTTTAGCTCCTTTACACGACGCCTTGGACTTCTTTCACATTCATGCTTCGCGCCCCGCCCGGGCTAGAAAAAGCAGGTAAGACGACCTGAGCCTATCGACCAATGAGCTGCAACGAGCCCCACGCTCACCACTCCACGTCTTCGTTCAGAAGTTCCGAGCCCGACTCCAAGGCATCCCATCACCGGTCTTAAGGAATGTCGTTGTGCCCCAGATACCCTACCTTTTCCGGAGGGTCTCTATCGCCACTGTGTCATGATCCTTACGGATGCAGCCACTTGGGCAGCCTTTTTGCATCTGACCAAAGCACGGCATTGCGAGGTCGTCCCGTGGAGGCACAGTTCAACCTCCAGAGTTGGTCAGCTTTGCCGATTGCATTGACGCTGAACCCATAGCGTGGTATTTAGTATGTTGGTGGGCGTCGAACAGTCATCTGACTTTGCTGCATGTTACGGTCTGAGTGCATGCTCTGAGTATCGCACATCGCATCAAGGGCGACGTTGAACAACTTGCAGAGCTGGTTACAGCGCCACATCTCGCAGCAAGCATCAGCACTGGCAAACGTCTGGAGGAAGTTGATTCGTCAAGCAGGTCTGCGCAACCAGCAATCAGCCGAGTCCCAAGGCGGTATGCACATTGCTCTTTCCGGACGTTCACCGACAAGCGCCTTCCTTCAGTCATCGGTCACAAAGCACTCACAGCCAAGTCCAAGCATCAACACCAACATTGAACCATGCTCTCGAACATTGTTCCGTCTGCTGCCTCGTGTCGCAGAGGCGAGACGCCTCGCCAAATGCAGGACAGCCGGTGTCACTACCGCAAATGGTAGCGATGTGCTACCCGACCAGCGCTCATCTGGAGGCCACGCAGCTCCGCAGCCACACCAGGCTAATCAATCTCCACCCTAGATGCTGCTACCACATCAAGTCAACACAACACATGACGACGTGCCATCGTTATCCAGATTATTGCACACCCACTTCCCTTGCCCAAGACCCCGACTCACCCGCCTCACCCGACTCAAACCAAACATGTGTGCCAGGAACGCAACTCAGATTACCTATCTACCTACCACCAACGTCGTCACGTTACATGATTCGGCTTGTGTGCTACCAAGCGGTCTGGATCCGCCGCGCATGTGTACCGTACGTCCATGTGCGCTGTCAGTCACCGGGTATTGCCGCTCTGGTGTGCACGGCGAACGAGTCAAGTTGTAGCAAGCGAGAGACTACCTACCTACCTACCCTACCCTACCTATATGGCAGTGCGAGTGCGGTAGTGGGATTCGTGGTTGTTGAATCACTCAGTCTATTACAATATGGACACGGCTTCTCTGAACGTTGCAGACACGGCGGTGCGTCGGTCTGGGAAGTTTGGCGTGTTGTGTTGTATTGTGTTGTGATGGGTTGGTGCCCTACTCGGTGTGTGCATGTACCGTACTATACATCCATGACATACTTGCAGTTGAGTAGACTTGATGACTCTTGTCTCGTCTCTAATAGCTGGAAGGTAAGTAATTAGGTAGCTGAACCTAAAACGATGGTATATTGTTAGACTAATTACCCAATGTCAACATGATGCGCGTCCTTGACATGACCATCTCAACGCGTTTTGGTGTGGGCACTTTCAGGAGTATACATGTCAAGTCGGGGGAGAAGTTGGACGTATATGTACATTTGTTTTCCACTCGTATGCATACCACGCTGTGGACACAGATAAAAACTCCTGTTATGCCTATCCTGTCCTGTCCTGTCTCCCCATGCGAGTTCTTCCGTTTATTCTTCATTGTACAGCACGTATGATACAAAACCTCTCCAACTTCTCTCTCAACATCAACACCAGACTCTAAAACAATCTATTCTCAGCACTAGCCTTGGCGGCATCGCGCTTGGCGGTCGACTTCTTGCGGTCCTTGACCTCGCGCGGGGGCTTGAAGAACAAGCTAGGGCTCTCGCCGTCCTTGAGCGTGTAGGCCAAGTAGCCCCTGTGTGCCGGGTCGCGGTAGTATTCAATGTCCTTGCGGCCCGTGGCGTCGGGCAGCCGGTAGCGGTAGGATTGCCCCACGTGGCGCATGACAGCGCCGAGGGCTTCTTTTTTGTCTGCGGCGGTCGAGGTGGCGAGGGCGTCGAGGATGGGCGAGGGGAGGAGCGCTGGGGTTGCCGAGGCGGAGAGGGAGATGAGAGACGGGGAGGCGGACAGGGAGATGGTTGGGTGCGAGTCTCCGCGTAGGACGCGCTTGATGGAGGTCGGCGAGTAGAAGCGCGTGGTGACGGTGCCGCCGAGGGCTTCGATGCGCGAGATGGCTTCGGCGGAGGCGCGGGAGACGATGATGTGGATTGGGGTGGTGAGCTGCTCGGGGTTCTGGGGGAGGGAGGGGGTGTTAGTGGGTGATGGTGAATGAATAGGAAGAAGCATACCTTTGCCAGCAGCTTCACGCCGTGTCGCTTCACGCCATGCAGGCACCGGCTCTTGGCCAGCTCCTTCATGGTGATGGGCTTGGAAGGGTCCAGCCGCCCCTGGTCGATCCAGCTCTGTATGCGGTCGAGGTTGATGGGGCTCATCTCAACCTTGAAGGGATTGTACTTGCCGCGGCCACGCTCCGGGTTGGTGATCCACTGCGGCGTCTGGCCTCCCTCGAAGCCCGCAGGCACTTTGCCGTGCGCATGCTGGCCCTTTTGACCACGGCCGGCCGTCTTTCCCTTGCCCGACGCTGGGCCGCGACCGCGCTTGATGCGCTTGTTGTATGCGCCCTTGTTGTCCGACAGCGACGACAGGATGGATGCGCTGCGCTGCTGGGCGGGGACCACGAATGGCACCGTTGTGCGCGCGGGCGTGCTGAAGAGCGGGCGGGCGAGCCGCAGGACTTGTAATCGGGGCGGCATGGCGGCGGTGGACGTGTGGGCGCTGCTGGGCGCTGCTGGACGCTGGTCGTGTGGTAGGGTGAGAAAGTACGATGGAAACTCTGCTGACTAAGCCACCCATCCAGCCTTGGCCCTCGACTCGGACATGGCCAGCTTCTCCACACTCGACTCCGTCTTTGTACACTCCGCCATTCACTACAAGGAAAAGTGAATGGAACCAAACATCCAACCATGCACAACGGATGTAACAATACATCTTCTGAAAACACCCTGCCATGCCGTGGCTCCAACGCCCAAGGAACATGCACTACATAACTGTAACCGAAACGGGTATGCCTGTGAAGCAAGTCTTGCTCTCCGGAACGCCCTCCATCTTCTGCGCGCAGTACAACAATATGCCAAAATGCACCCTGTCTAACCCTATCTAGTCTAGTCTAGTCTTCTCACGTCTTCTTACCATGATAATCTGCCCCCTCAAGAAACTTCCGCCAGACTCTCCAGTAAATCCTTGACTTTGACCAGCAACTCCGGCACCCTGAATGGCTTCGACACCACGTCGTCCATCCCCGACTCCCTTGCCGTCGCAATCTGCTCGCCCCTCACGTTCGCCGTAACTGCTATGATGGGCACGTGACCCACAATCTCACCGTCCTCTTGCATCTTTCGGATTTCCCGCGCGCACTCCAATCCGTTCATCTCCGGCATCTCCCAGTCCATCAGGATAATGGAGAGCGGAGTGCCGTCAGGCATGCAATAGAATGTCTTCTTGAGCTCGGCAAGCGCATAGAGGCCGTTGTCGGCGGTGGTGACGACACAGCCTGCTTTCCTCAGCTGCTTGGCGAGTACCTTCTGGTTAACGATGTTGTCTTCTACCACAAGAATGTGGAGTGGGCCTGGTTTCTCTGCGGCTTTGGGTGGTGCATCTTTTGGAACTTCAGCCATAATCTCCTTGAGCGTTGGGGGCTTGATGTCCATGCCAGACACAGACGCTGCAAGGTCGCGGTTCTTCTCGGCGTGATCCGTGCTCTGGCTGGTTAACGTGCGGGACACGATAGGGCGACTACTGGAGACGGTGCGCTTGCATTGGATGAAGAAGCCGAATGTGCTGCCGACGCCTGCTTGAGACGACACGCCGATTTGACCGCCATGCAGTTCGGCTAGTTGGCGTGAGATGAAGAGTCCAAGACCGCTACCTCCGTAGTGTGCGTGGGTACGCGGAGAAGCTTGGGCGAAACGCTCGAACAGTAGTGCCTTCTCTTCCGGCGTCAAGCCGCAGCCCGTGTCTTGTACCTCGACTCGAAGATAGAGCAGATCTCCGGCACCCCAATCTTCACCCGTTGTCACATCGAGGAGAGGCACTCCCCTTGTTGGAACGAATTGAAACCCCTTTCCATACCCGTCAGGTTCAGTCATGGTTGCGCTGACATGCACTGATATGCAACGCATGGGTTCCGCCTGAGTGAACTTGATGGCGTTTGTGATCAAATTGACGGTAATCTGAAGCAATCTGCTGGGATCAAGCAGAACCCAATCGATGTGGAGATCAACCAAGGATGGGTCTGGATGGAACACAAAGTCTATGTTTTTGGCCTGTACCTCAGGCTTGAACATATTCATGGCACGCTGAACAACTGCGATGGGTTGCGCAGGTACCGGTGTGATGAGCAAAAGATTCGAATCTAGCTTCGAGACTGTCAAGATGTCATCCACTATGGATTTTTGATGTTGCACACATAGAGCAATGTTGTTAGCTGCTTCGATACAGTCTGCTACAACAGCTTGATCGGTTTCCCTGAAGTCGTGTTGAGTTAGCGTGTCTCGAATGTCATCCGAACAGATGAGGATGGCTGAAAGGGGGTTGCGCATCTCGTGGGAAGTGATACTGATTACAAATGTCAGTCACGGTGTCTAGTTCCGTCTTAATGCGCGCGCACTCACTCAATAAACTCGTTCTGTTGCCGCTTCGTCTCCTCTGCCTCTCGAATCCTCGTTTCCTGCAGCCCTTGGGCCCATTTTATCTGCGATATATCTGTAATAGAGCCCATGATGCTAAGAATCTCGCCATCTGGGCCAAGCTCAGGAGAAGAGCTTGAAAGAACCCAATAGTCGATAGGGTTGCCACTGAGCTCACGGGGCTGTGTGTGTGGATTGTTGAGTAGAAGCTCACGCGTACAGGTTCTCTTGGTGTTTATGAGCTCGTCCCACATTTCCTGGCAGGTTGCTTTACTTTCTTCTGCAATTGCGTCAAGGAATGCGAATTCTCGATAGCCTTCCCTTGGGTGGCCCGTCATTTCAAAGTATCTCTCGTTGCCTTCCAGAAGCAGGCCTTCCGGACTGAAAAGATACATCCCTAGAGGGGAGAGCTCCGTCATACGTCGCATCCGACTTGTCTGCAGCGCCAGCTCCCGGCTGAGCTGTTCGCGCTGGACTTGAGCTGTCTCGGCTGCGTTCCTGCTCCGTTTCATCTCGTCTTCAAAAAGCATCACAGATGCAAGAGATGTTGCCAGCTGTCTATTGAGCATGGTTGCAAACGCTCTATATTCGTCGTCGTAAGCTCTGCGAGGTTGCACACCAACCAGCAAGAACGCAAAGATCATTTCACCATTCGTCGGCCGGACAGGGAAGATGATGGCTTCCTTGCATGGATCGCCGTATCCTCGCCATGTGATGCCCTCGAGCAGTGATTCCGGTAACGTTCCGTCTCTTGTCTGTAGCATCGTGGGCTCCCGGGTACGCATAGCCTCTCTGAAAGCTGGAACAAACCCTTCTTGACTGCGCTTCAGATCTAATTTTCGTGGAGATGCAGCATGTCCTTCGGGTATGCCGATGGATCCTTCCAATAAGCACGACTTCAAAGAGATGGTGCTGTCCGAAGAATGAGATGCCGTGTCTGCATCATCGTTATCAACAATAGAGTACAACAGTGCAAAGGGTACGTCGTGAAGATTGTGCTCAAGTCCTTCCAAGACGCGTTTCCAGAATTCTTTCACAGTTCGTGTTGCGTTGAGCCGTTCCCCAAGATATCTCAACATGTGCATCCGTCTACTGCTGACCGTTTGAGCTGTGACTTCGAACGGAGCATTATAGAATCCTAGAATCTTATCGGTTCCGCCATACATGGGTGTGATGGACCAGGAAAAGAACGTTTCCTCCAGATATCCAAATCGATCGATAGGCAAGTATTCGTTCTCTCTTCGTTCCGCTCTCCCGGTGAGTGCACACTTCTTGAAGACAGGCGCAACACCATCCCAAACTTCGGAGAAGGGACCTGAAAACCCAGTACCCATGAGCTCTGGGTGCTTGTTCCCGGCTACTTCGACTTTGTAAGCTTCGTTATAAATGACTGTTAGCTCTTCGCCCCAGAACAATGCGCATGGAAATGGATTGCGTAGCATGAGGTTGACGATTTCTCGAAGTGATTGCGACCAAGTATCCATGTGGCCGAGAGGGGTATTTACCCAGTCAATGTTTCTGATGAAAATGGTATGCTCCGTAAGAATCCCTTTCGGTTTTGCGATGGTGAAGTCAGGGACAACATCGTCCGGAGTTGCTATGGTCACAGAAGAATTACTGCCAGATGAGTTCTTGCTAGTGTTCTTGCTGAGGGAGTTCGAGGCAGCTGCTGATGTTGTTTCGGATTGATGGTATGTCAAACGAGGCGGATTTGCTGGTGTTGCCGCCACAGGCGCTGAGGCCTTATGAGCCTTTGCGGCCTCAGAATCACGCTTGATGGCACTTGGTCGTACTGGCAACGCAGCAGAAAGCCCACTTTTTGGGATGTCGGATGCGCGGTACAACGCGTTGCCGGATATAATTCGCCACCTCTGGCGGATGGTGGAGCCAGTCCAGAGTAAACCGTGATACAGGAGTGTAAGGGGAAAAACATCCTTGGAATTGTTGAATCTGCTGACGCCTGTTGCCCAATTGGTGAACTCATCGTACGTCGCTGCGGTGGGGTCGCTGTTGATAAGTTCTTCGGGAGGCTCCGTGATGCTGTCCAGCAGCCGATTGTGCAGTTTCAGTGCTGCGTTGCAAAAAACTGGCCGGATAACGATGTTCTCGTGTATAAAGTCGGGGTCGAGGTCAATAATAAAGGTAGGCCGAGAGTCCTCATCCAGAATTTCCTTAAGGCTGAGCGCGTCCAACTCCTTCAATGCGGCGTCCTCCAGAGCGTTGGTGACGTCTGCTGGATGCGCCACGTCTGGAGCTGTCAGCAGCCCATGCGGTACGTCGTCCATACTCAATAGGGGCGTAAATGTCAGCGCAGCGACCCCTTACCCAGAAAGACGATGGTGGGGGTGCGTCGCAGAGGGCTCGACGGTGACAAGCCGGTTTTTCGCAATGGACGATCTCGAAGACCAGTAAGATGCAGCGCGCTTGTAAACGCCACAAGCGCAGGAACGTGTCTCGCACAGCGAAGCCGCACCGGGGTTATTTAGCTGAGATTAAAGGGTCCCCCGCCTTGCGTTGATAGCCAACCACCCTTCAAGCGGCCTCTTGTCACATAGTTTGACGTTTCTGCTTCGTCGTTTTCATCCTCTTCCAATGTCTTACCGCCATTGCTTGTGTGCGCCGGCCAATGACGTCGAGAGTGAACTCGATGCCGTTGTTTCACTCGCCAGTGAGGAGCGATCCGCAGACAGGCCCTTCCAGAACTTCGCTTGTGATCGCATCTGCAAGGCTGGACGCCACCGTTATGGACGACATGTCCTGAAAGATGTTCAATTCTAAGAAGGGCAGTCACCTGTTCAGCAGAGTCGTCGATTGAAACAGAGTTTTGTAAATAGTAGAATTGCTACGGCGGATACCTAAGTTCAAGTATTCACAAAACACAAAAACGCGCTAGCGCAAGTGACGTCACACAACGATCCTACCAACTCGATCATAGCTGCTTCAAAGTGCGGACATCTGCCTTCCATGCGCCATCGAGGCCCTTGTTCAACTCGTACGATTGAGCGTCACCACTGCTCATCACAGTAACGCTCTGAATCTTCAGGACGGTTGGAAAACCAAAGGTTCCGTCCGCACTGAGTGTAGACCCACTGAAGCTAAACTTGATCTCGCTGGTCCCGGTCTGCTCCAGGCTCTCACCGTCGTCAAGATACAAAGAACCGCTAGCAGCTCCATTGCTGTTAAGAGCAACGAGAAGCTCAAACGGCTTATCGCGGAGCGCTCTGGTGGTGTTTGCGCTTTCGGTGCGCATAGGAACAATGGATCCGCCATGTACAAGGACGGGGATATCTGTGTCCGGAACATTGGAGTATGTGATTGTGCTTCCCGCACCCGAGACAGCTTTGCGCGTGAAGAGGTCATACCAGACTCCAGCAGGTACATAGAAGGAGACCGATGAGGCCTGCTCTTGGGTCACCGGGTTGACCATCAGAGACGGACCGAAGAAGAACTGCGTCTCAATCGCGTATGTGTTGGCGTCCTTGGGGTAATGCATCCTAAGCGAGTAAGTTTCTAACGATTCAATAAGGCGACTGAGCATACCACAAGGGTGCAAGCATCGGAGTGCCGTCCACCGTCTGCTTGTGCATGGCAGTGTAGATGTAGTCCAAGAGCTTATAGCGAATATCAATGGCCTTCTTCGCCGCAGCAGTCACTGACTCCCAGCGATAGGCTTCTTGAGAAATTGCGCCATCTACGTTGTGATTTCGGTAGAAAGGATAAAAGGCACCCAGAACAGTCCATCGTGCACAGAGATGCTCGTTTGTGTCGCTCAAGAATCCGCACACATCAGCTCCAGCCTAGAAAGTTCAGCTGTAGTCTTCCAATCGTCACAACAGATACGTACCATGGGAATCTGGAAGAAGGCAACAAACTGCAGGAGATGGCGAATAGAGGTTAGATATTGGTCCCAGGCGGAGATATTGTCTCCTAGCCAGTGGCCAACATAACTGCCAGCTCCAACAAAGGTACTGCGAGTAATGACCATGGGACGCTTGTCGGGCCGCCTCTTGAGCATGCTCCCACGGCTAGCTGCACTCATCATGGTTCCATACAGATTGTGCGTATCATACTCTGCCCAGCCTCCCTGATGTATAAGATCAGTCTGTGTAGTCCTGTTGCTAAGTGCACCCCATGCATTCTTGATCTGATAGGAGGGATTAAGAAGGTCTCGGTTTGGGAGTCCTTTCTTGTTGCCACTGGTTTTTCGCCGTGTGAGGCTGCGAGCTTTTGATGATGCGGTATTCCCCTGATTGCAAGGGTAGTCACAAAAGCTGGATGGTTCATTCATATCAATCCAGAGAGCATCGATGTCAACCCCCGTATCTTTGTTGAAAAACGTCGCAAACTCGTTGTCCCAGTATCCTTGGGTGTTCTGGTGAAACCAGTCTGGAAACACGGTTGTGCCTGGCCAGACTTGACCCTTCCAGGGGACACCAGCACTGGTCTTGAGAAAAACATCCGCTTCTATACCTTTATTGTAAGCATCATAGTTTTGTGCAGCGACAGCTAGGGGACGTTAGTAAATCTTCACTGTCAATTGTCTGTACAGCTTACCAGGGTCCACCATCACAATGTAGTGTTGATGATTGCTGTGTAGGCTACTGACAAGATTCTGGACCTCGGCGAGAGGGAAGTTCTGGCCCAGTGTGAACACCTTGTACTGATCCATGTAGTCGATATCTGACGCAGTTAGTGATCGGTCTGTTATTCATTCGAGGAACTACGTGCCTGTCCACATAGTCTCCAGAGGAATGCCTGCTGCGCTGTAGTTAGATACAACAGCAGCAACCTCACCGATACTCCTGTACCCGAATCTGCATTGGTGGAAACCTAAACCCCAGTATCTGACGATTTATTAGTAAGTGCATATGTCAAGCCAATCCATCGTGCACATACGGCATCATCGCAGCTTTCTTGGTGATTTCGCTGTACTCGCGAGCAACATCAAATGGAAGTGGGCCGGCCAGAAAGTACAAATCGATGATTCCTCCGAGAGTGTTGTATTCGAGATATTGGCCGTTGTCGTTGTTAATCTTCACATCCATACCGTTGCTGTTGAGCAGGAGCACAGCATGAGAGAGCCCCGAGTCCGCACGATGCTCAAAGTAGACTGGATGAGTACCGTAAAGATTGGAGTTCTGGGGTACCCCTCCTGCATCGCGCGCCCACATGGTTCGGACATAGTTTGAGGTTGGCAGCCTCAGTGAGTCAGTGTGTTCTCCGAGACCGTAAAGAGACGGATTGTCCGGCAGGGAAGTCCTCAATCGCAGATACTGGGTTTCGAAGACGATGTTAGAACCTTTTGTGCTGAAAAGTACTTCACTGTTATTCTTGCGTGTTACAGTAAAGGAGAATGGTTCCTCTTCTACGGTAACATCAAGCAGTGATGCGTCCGAGTTGATCGACCCCGAAGGACGTGGAACAACGAAGTCTGGTACTTGATACACTTGTTCATCTTTGTCATAGACCATGACATGAAGGCGAGAATCTGGTCGTAGTCAGTACAAAGTGCTAGGTATGGATAGATGAAAACGTACCTGTCTGCCATTCTGCCAGAAACTTCAAGTCTGTCAGGTCAGGACTGTAGAGGTTGCATGCTGATCCGGCCAATGTCAAATCGGCAGTCACGCTATTGTCTGAGCGTACGACGTTGGTGGCCTTGTAGCCGGGACACTCGTCATCTCTTTTGAGAGGCACAGCCGTCCCCCAGCGAGCGAGATAAGCCCACACGAAAATCACGCTCTGTAGCATTGTCATTGTTAGGGCAGGCATGATGTGCGTTGCGGTCAGAGAGCCATTGTTGGGAAGCCATGTCTGCTCTATATAGTCCACTAAAACATGGTCCTTAGCCCTTGCTCCTTGCGATCAACATATCACGGAAATTGACTCAACATGTGGTAACTGTTCCACGAGGACTCGGGATGGATGTTGATCTTACAATTCGTCAGAAGTGCGTCCAGCATGTTGTTGATGCTAGGGCCAGGGGTATGCAGGGTCAACGGCTGTGGGTGGCCGATGGTACAACGCAATTTCCGAATTAGGCTCTAAGTGGAAATGTTGGTGTGAAATCGGACGTCGCGAGTGGTCGAAAGTCTGAAGAGGAGCTGCAGTGATGTTGCTTAGAGCCATGACGATCTGCGGTGCATTGACGGTGATGTGTCTGGGGCTAGAGGAGGTTCGGGTGTAATTTTGTGGGGAAAATAACAGCCTCATTGAGCCACGTGCGAAACTCGTTGATGAACGCCAACACACACCTTTGTACGACTGTGTGCTACTCTCGAAACTGGGAACGAGCGACCTTCAACAACGCTGAAAGAGACAGGCTTCTTCTCTTGTGCTGCGAAATGATGGAGGGGATCTGCCCGACGCGTTTCAGAGTCGCGGTCGGTGCTGAGTGTATACATTACAGCGCCTCTTCCTCTCTACACGCTCAAAGAGGTAAGAGCGATCATGAGCCATGCATCCCTACCCGCAAGGTCACAAGCCACCATCAACAACGCCAAACCGTGGAACTCGCCCACTCATCTCCCTCAGTCGGGCAACCTTCCAGTAGCAATCCGCACGACAAAGGAGCTCGTGCTGTCACAAATGCCGGTCCTCATCTGGCGACGTCATGATCGCGCTTTGTTTATCACTAAAGTTCCCACCTGACGGGCTACGGCTGCGACCGCTCCCTCCCTTGCAGTGCCAGCACGATCTGGGCTGTTGTCCGAATGGATAGGTCACAAGTCGATCCTACTGCATAGCTCTCTGTGGATACAGGGATGCTCAGCAGGCCGATCCTGGTCTTGCCAGGTTCATCACAGCTCGATAAAAGTCCGGGGTTGATGTTGGGTGTGACGATCCACATCCCCTAGACGTGGACTCCTCACACGGGTCCTGTGATGTAACAAGGACTGGTATACCACTAACATCCAGACTCTCCACATCTATCGGCTGCCGAGGAAGGTCTATCAGCGGTCATGCGTCGGATTCGACTGTCACGCTGCAGCAAAAACACAGCATGGTAGCGTCCCAGAGGGGCAGTCTCACGTCACTCGGGTCACAGCAGACAAACAACTTCACTACCAGTTGCCTCTTTGAATCTTGAGGGCTACTGAGCTTATGTTAGATGGCCATGCCATCAAGATGACTTCATTCCTGCTATCCACTGCATCTCGCTTTAAACTGCTCTAGACGTTATCTGGAACATGTGCAACGGTTGCGTACGAGAAATTTGTCAAGCCCGTATCGTGGGCCTACAGGGTGGTTCGCAGGGATGTACAGAGCCATTCAATATAGATCAAACTGGAATGTTGATGCCCTTCCGTAGCATCACACACGAGCTGTCAACGGAGCTTACGATATCTCTCCCAGCTGTCCGTCGGCACCGGTGTTTCTCAAGTTATCGGAAAGCTCAAATCCAGAAACATACACCTGTACAGATTGCCATCTCATTCAAGCGCAAGCAGCATGCTCTCAGTCGAAGTATAGCATACTTCTGGGCCCAGCGTATGATATCCACCATTGGAGAGGGATGCTGTTGATCGACATCCCAATCCCTAGTACTCGTAAGCGCATTCTTCGCGAACTGAGATCGTGCGATTCGCTTTCGGGCCGGGACTTGCGACATAACATGACAGTCATGGCAGAATGTGGTTGTCTCGTTCCTGAGTCACATCGTACGTACCTGGTAAATGGATCTCGGTGATTTTCCTGGTTGATGGGCTCATCGTTTGCTTGTTGGTCGGCTCTTCTTACGTTGCTGTTTCGGTTGCGCGATTTGAGGATTCCACGGCTGGACTGAGTCTTTGCGAACCTTTGGTGGTGTCTGAGGCTTCTCTACATGAGTCCGTTGCACAGCATTGGATTTTATACAGCAAGATCTGCGACCTGATTCTGGACTGCTCTCCTCTTTTGCCGCTACAGGCCTTGGAAGCCGAGACCCTCGTCGAGACGAGGTGGGTGTTCTTGGACTCTCCTGAACCGCAATGGTCTCAGCTTCAGGCTCTAACGTCGCAGAAAGATTCATAGGAATTGATCCGGTAGTTGAATGGCTGTCTACACTGGGCTCGTCCTTTTCTGGTTCTTTCTTTGCGGGCTGCGCCGTCTCTGTGGAATTGGATGATTCCACGGCGTACGTTAGACCGCTTTCAAGCACAGCGGTATGCGGAGGGCGTGAGAGACCGCAGACTATGGAACTACCGCCGACTTGTGGAATCTCGAATGCTGAGTCTGCTCTCCACACACTACCAGTATGAGGGTCGCGAAATTCGGTAATCTCCTCTTCTTTTTTACCTAGAGCTAACCATGCGACCTCACTGGCATTGAGCTCTACCGGTGTTCTCTCTTCAATGGGATCAACCTGCTGTACAGTTGAATCCTGGTAGATCAAGAAACCACCTTCGCCCTTGAGCTCTTTGTACTTTCTGTCAAAGCTCTCTTCTATCAAGTCTTGGAACGGCCGCCACGCACCGGCCATCATAACTTCTTGTGTCTTGTGCTCCACGCAGAATCTCTTCCATTCGATCATGATCTGATTTACTCCAGGGTTCCTAGACCTTGGTGTTCCGCTGCGGAAAACTTCCAAGATTCTGCTTCCTGTGCGTCTAATTGTTCTTAACGACAGCCGCTGCCTAGGTGCAGATACCCGCTCGAAAGCGGCCGCGCCTCTGACGACAACTTCATCTCGTTGCGGTAGAGCGTTTACTGACACTTCTGTTACCTGGGGTGGTCTTAGCATTTCGCAACATGACGATTTACAGACGGATAAAACTCGCCCTCAAGATTCTATCTCTATTTATACTAGAGGTACCGCCAGATACTCTTGACGTCTGTGGTTGAGATGCTTCAATAGTAGTTGTTGGTGACTGTGTCCTGTCGCTGCTGGAGATTGACTGCTGCGTACCCACGGTGGACGGCCGCGTCTCAACTGTAACTCCTCTTATGGCATTACCTGGTCTTGTCCGTGCTGGCCGATAGATTGTCATTGCTGGTCGTGACCGTGGATGCCATGACTGAGCTTGATCTGCGGCACTGCTTATATCTGCCCAGGCCTGGGGGTTGGCTACCTCTACGGCCGAAACCTGCTGTGGCTGCTGGTTCCAAGGGATGCTCCTCCCTAAACTCGTTGTTCTGACAGTTGGGTCATTAACAGCGGTCTGTTCCATCTCACACGCTCTAGCCCAATCATCTGTCGCAGTGGACAGCGGTCTACTGTATTCTCCTGCTGTTTGCGAAAGGGAAACATCAAGTGAGCTTCCGTTTCTCTCCCACTCATGTGGTGAGTGACGATCTTGACTGCACAACACAGAAGTATCAGCAGCTGATCGATGAGGACGCTTCTTGGATGAATCGAGGCAACGCCGTATGCCTACGCGCTCGTGGAGATTGTGAAGTCGACGTCTGAGTTTTGCGTACCTAGCACCCAGAGAGTGCGGTTCAATGTCGTCCAAATCGTACTCGTGAGGATGCGGGTGTGTATACATCGTAGACAGAGGCAGTCGATTGAATATCGATAGGTGCTGTGCTGTCAACCGACGAAGAGAGATGGAAAATGATATCCTCTACTATCCGCGAAAGTAACAAAGCGAAATGGCACTCGACAACAGCACGACCCATGGACACATATGTACCCCTCAGAAACAATGATTCACCCCTCACGAAACATTTACTTTCTCCTTGCACGACCATGGTTCTGTGGATTCAGGGCCATGTGGTGACGACGACGACCATGCACCTCATTTCCGTACCGAAGAGTAGAAACAAAGTCTACAGCTATTAGCAGTTGTACACGTACAACGTTTGGAAGGGTGAGGCTATATTCAGTACCATGGAACTGAAAATCGCTCAGGTAACGGTATGGTATCTATAGCAGTGAACAGTGGTCGTATTCCCGCTATTATGATACGTTAGTGTTGTTATTGTTCTCATCTCTGCCAACTTTTCAATGAAAGTGTCATACAGAATCCACTTCAAAACTGGTTCGACGCGTAGCACAATAATCCATTGAAAGCGCTATCTGGGGGTTTACATCATCATCCTATCCAAAAGCCAAGGGTATCATCGCACTCCACCACTCCTCACATGACACTACAGCAGCCCAGCTTCTTGAGCAGCTTCGGCAGCCCCTTGCGGACCATCTGCTCAATCTCGTCGTTCTGGTTGTCTTGCTGGTTGCCATGCTGCTGCTGCTGTCCACCGTGTTGTTGCTGCTGATGTCCACCATATTGCTGTCCACCATGCTGCTGTCCGCTGTGCTGCTGCCCGCCATGTTGCTGTCCAGGGTATCCACCGCCGTTGTTATACTGTCCACCACCGTATTGTGGGTGCTGGGGCGGAGGAGGCATACTGTGTACAGCGCCACCCTGCAGATCTACATAGATGCGACCTTCGTTCTCTTCTGTCTGATAATGCAGACCTAAGTCGCGACACACCTGCTCGACCCTGGGCTTGATCTTTTGCACATGGTTCCTGCTGTGGTTTCCCTTGCCAACAATGACATGCAAATGATCTTCACCCCTCTGTCGCGCAGCCTTGATGCGCTCCTCGAGTACATCTTCGGCTTCCTCAACGAACAAGCCGTGCAAGTCGATTGTGTCGCTCTGAAC
Organism: Neodidymelliopsis sp. IMI 364377; assembly: GCA_027946375.1. Lineage (NCBI taxonomy): Eukaryota > Fungi > Ascomycota > Dothideomycetes > Pleosporales > Didymellaceae > Neodidymelliopsis > Neodidymelliopsis sp. IMI 364377. The sequence continues at coordinate 122,621 of JAPEUT010000034.1, forward strand.
GCGACCACCTGCATTATTCTCGCGGAAAATGTAGTCACGCGCTTGTCGGTTGTATTGCTCCATTTTGGCAGCGTGCTGTTTTCCCTCTTCAGACAATTCGTGAGCGCGCCCGCCGTCGCCCGATTCGTAGGCTTGGTGCGCTTTGTCGAAGCAAGAGCTGCGCTTTGCAGCCTCCTGGCGCGCAAGGTCGCGCAGACGGTCGTACTCGGCCTCGGCATCGTTGTTGGAGTGGTTCAGAGCTAGGAGGTGTTAGCTGAGATTTGGGTCGAGAGTAGAGCTGCGCAATGCAGTTGAAGATAAACTTACACCGCGAGCCCATTGACATCATTTCCATGGCCATCTTGTCGCGACGCGCAGTCAGAGGTATGTGTTACAGAAGCAAATGCGGAAGTGAGGATGTGCTGTTGTTCTTGAGTTGGCAGCTCGACGATCGACTCGGCGCTAAAGCGGCTGGAATTAAGCTTGCGCAGGGCCCAGATCGCCGGGGCTCGCGATTGCATCTGCACGCGGTAAGGTCGCGAATCCATATGTGCGGTTGAAAACCGTATGAGGGAAGGTTGGTATTGACTGAATGATGTTCGGGGTATATTGCTGCTGTAGAGAGTATCGGGGTAGAGTGATGGTACTCCAAGAATTAAAACCGTATCTTGGGACCCACGAAAACAATAACAAACGCCAATAGCCATAGCCCACCGATCATGGCATAGAGCTTCATGCGATCCCACCAGCCCTTGCCCTCTGTCATGCGTCTGAGCGTTCCCATCCTCTGGCTGGCAGCATCCATGTTGATCTGATTCTTGTCGAGACCTGACACTGCTCGGTCTACAATGCCCTTGTCGGTCTCCAGCGTGTTGCTGAAGTGTACCGACTGCGCCTTGAGCTGCTTCGCCATTTCTAGGAGACTTTCCGTGAGGTTCTCTTGCTCGTTGCGGTCGTGCGAAAGGAGCGCCTCTGTCTGTGCCAAAGAAGGGTTGCCTGTTGTTGTGGTCGACTTGGATGGAAACAACGAGGTCCCTGATGCTGTCTGCGTCCCCTCAGCCTCTGCTGCTTGCCCTCGCCGTCGTATTTGCGAGGTCAGATTCCTCGCAGCGTTCTGGAGTGCCTCGTTGCCTTCCCCTTCGTTCGATGTGATGTCAATGCCATCGTTTGCCTTGATCCGCGGTGCGTACGAGGGGAACTGATCCTCGTCCTCGTCGTCAGAGTCTACAGAGACTTCTGAGTCTGTGTCATCTAGCTGGCTCAACTCGTGTATCCGTTGATTTAATTGCTTTATTGTTTCGCGCTTCTGCTGCAGATCTGCCTGCAGTGCCGACTTCTTTGACTTGGAGGGTAGTGTGGAAGCCGAGTGCTCAAGGCTGAGGAGGAGGGTGCGCGCGTGCTCAATGTTCTGTACGAGAATTTGTTAGAGGTTGTCACAGAGAGACGTATGGAGGGGTGTCTTACAGCACCGACACGTGCCCGCTCGTATGAGGACTTCCTCAGCTGTGGCGATGGCTCGACGAGAACGATTTGCTCCAATCTCGATAGTAGGCGGCTCAAGTTTATCGGTGTTGGGTCAGGATACGCTGATGGCGACCGCGATCTTGTAGCAGCCATTGTATGCACCACTTCTGGAAGGTTATGCGACGAACGCGGCGGTGTGCAGCACGAAGAACGATTCTCTGGACTGGACTTGGTGGATGTCGAATGTCGTGACGTCTTGTCGGGTTCAGTTTTCACGGATCGCAGTCACTCTTTCGCACCGTTCTGGCAGATTGGTACTGCTAGGTGTCGAGAATGGAAGCAACGTCACAGTTCGCGAGATCGCGACAGACCAATCGTTAGCTTGCCCCTCCCCACATCATCATTCTAATACTGCAGAGTGACTGGAAGGTAGAGCGAACAACCACATCACTGAATAGAATTCAATGGATCGTTTCATTGAAAAGAATATATTATACATGATGTACTATAACGCCTAGCCAGCGCCTCTGCCATAAATGACGTTGAAACTGCTGTAGCTACGTTGTGTCGAGGGAATGTCGCTAACATATCAACCCGTCTTCTACTCGGAGATTGAGACGGTCATTTTAACCAGGTATCTACACCACCTATCCACGCAGAGTCGAGGTGTCTCGAGCCTCAGCAGCCTTGGGTGCTGCCGGTGGGCTTCCAGATGGTCCACGAGTGAAGCTGAACAGCGTTAGCTTGGAGATACCATGATGAGCTGTCGCAGAATTACTTGTTCCACATGGTGCCCAGGAAACCTGGCTTTCCATATGAGTCGTGTAGCGAAGAGCGCCTGTCTACGCTTGCTTGGTCGGTAGGTCGCTTGAGCATCTCGAGGTTGCCATAGCGCTGTGCCGCGGAAGACTATGGCATATTAGCATCGATCAAATGTTCCAGTGTCCCAAGATAGTTCGACGTACCCTACGACGGCCGTCTGGAGAAGAGGGCTCTGTCATCGAACTGTCTGAGCCTCGACGCTCGGCGTCTTGCTTGGGTCCCTCTGGCATAGCTGGGATCGTGTTGTCTCCGAAAACCTTGTGGCTTTGGCTGGAGTACTTCTGGTGGAATGGGGAAGGCATTGTATGGGTGGAAGTCGTGCGATGAATATATCTTGAGCCTGTGAGCTAATAGTTGGAGATGCGTGTAAACTTGTGAATGGTTGAAGACAGCTGATCGAGGAGAAGCAGCGATACATAAACCCCTCACGAGCTTGAGCTGAAGCCCATAGGATTAGGTTTCGATCGCGTGTCATTCGACTATTACGCAGACGATGCATGATCGTACCAATCGCTGACGATACAACGTTTCCCCGCACTCATCCACGCTGTTGGACCCTGGAGAAACTGTAACAATGACATGACATGATAGGAGCGGAACATCTGACTTGCTTCCTAATCGCAGACGGCGACAGGATTCGACAAATCAGAAGCCAGTAAGGAAACAGAGATCAACTCAGTTCAGTCCAAAAGCGGCCATCCTAGAGCTTGACAACCATGCAGCTGAACGCAGTTTCTCTGAAATCGGAGGCCTTTGATCCGACCCACAACCTCTAACAGTCCTTATGAGCCTCATAGATATTGACAAGAGATCGAAAGAGTGCACCAGCACGATCGCACTAACCACTCTTGCAAGCAGGATGCGGGGGAGGAAATCCGGGCCGACTGGGGTACATACGCTTACGATCCGGAGCTTTAGACGACGTGATTGGGATGGCTATGAATTGACATCTGACAAAGCAGCACGATGAGGTTGGCGGCTGAAGATGGTCCTAATCGTAGCTTGTGAACCAAGGTTGTAGGTGCGCCCGAATGTTCTTCCACCATGAATAGTGAACGTGCTTTGCAACCCGTCCTCAGCTTCCTCTGATGTCATTTCGTCCTAATCTTAACACGTGTTGTTGCACAGTGTCCAGTATCTAGTTTGATCATGGTATGCCTGTCGTGAGAATACAACCGACTATGATTGTCCAGTGTTGGTAGTAGGAGCACTGCTGCAGTGTGAGGGACTTGGGTGATGTCATCAGCGCCAAGAAAGGCAGTCGCCGTCCGTTATTTAGCCGGGTAGCGACACCAAGTTCTCTGCAGATTTTATTTCTCTTCTCAAGCCACCTTCATCATGTGCACCATTTCTCATCGCGTTTCCATTTCATGGCAACACCCCTCGACAACAATGACTGCTCATTGTCACTAATCCGCTCTTGATTCAGGAGTATTGAAAATGAGTTACAGTGGTTGAGTCACCGCGTGAGAAAGTTGCGCAGCCATGCGACGCTCCTGAGGCTCAGAGTTGGGCAGCAACTCAGCTTCCGGCAGGGATCTTCAGGGACGAGGTGGACCGGCGCGAACCTTTCGATTCTGGCATCTGCCGAACGACGAACGATGGCCTCTTGTCCTCTCGAGTTCCGAGTTCAGGTTTGGTGATCATCCCGTGACCGCCGTGAGCACCAGAAGATCCGCTGCCGCTTGATTCACGACGGATCCCTGCCAGCTAACGCTGCCTTTCAAGTGGCATCCATCTCTGAGCAAGGTGATTGCAATACTAGCAAGGTACGTTCGAACTCTCATTTTCGGCAACATATACTCCTTTCGTGATGATACAACATACATAAGCATAGTTCAACCGAAGGTCTACTAGGCCATTGTGGAACCAATCAGCATTGTCTTTCGCTCCTATCTGAAAACTCATTACACAACCTCCTTTGCACAGCCTTCTTATCGAGCAAACGCTGACAGGAGAACAGATCCTAAGCTTGTATAACCAGGCGTAACACTTATGGTTTGTCGCAGTTTTCGGTAGGCTTAGCGCTGGACCCTTCGAGGAACAAAGGCATTGTTCTCTCAACGTCCTGTCATGCTGCTTTCCGTATAAATATGTTGTGCAATGTCGCTCAAGCACAGCCGCCGACGCACAGGTACAAATTACCAGCTCGGGACGCTGTTGCGGGAAAGTGTTATGCCACTACACGTCGCGCACGCATCGGCACCGTTCTGATCGATATCCGCATGCACTGCTGCTTGCACCTTGCGCGAGATGTTTGATGACCATTTGGTAAGTAATTAGATATTTCGGACCGGCTGGAAGGGAAAAGCAATTTCAAATGAATTCTCATCAACGATCCTTGCAATGCAGCATCAAAATTCACTTGCCAGTGTCGCGATTCCTCCAGCTGCAATCTATCGAGATCTTCTGCTTCGCCACACAGCCGTGTCCACAGATCTGAGGCAGAACGACAAAGCAGTTCGTGTTGACCCGTTTGTACGCGCAAAGCAACCAAAGTTGAAGGTTAGCAGGTTTGGCGCCGCCCTCGAGCCGCATCCCCAGGTGTGCGGTTGACGGTCCGTCAGCGTTGATCCCTTCCGCATCGCGGTCCCGAGCGCAACAAGTGCGACATGGCCCTGAACCGCAGCATTTCAAAGCGGAAGGGATAACCCTTCTTCCCGTGAGCATCACAAGCATTTCGCCGAACAGAACGAACCGTCACGGCCCTTCTCGAGAGATCAGGACCCCCTCTTACGTGGACGGTCTGCGCAGGGTCATAAGAGTGTCACTTCCCCTCGACCCGGGCGCGAATTTTCAACCAATCTGTTTCGAACGAGCCGAAGCACCGTGGACTGCAGCAGGATTTCGGACGTGGGATGGCCTCATATCGTATCAACTTTGGACGCTAGCCTGGATTTGGTTACAATTGCTGCGTTGTCACTTCTTGCCCAGGAAGCGAACCGGTCAGCATCTCCTGCCCACATTTGTTCACATCTTTTCCCCTCACCTCCTCACCTCCGCTACACCATACTCGACGACAATCGCCATCACTCATACTACTTCAACGACACAAGAATCTTGCGGCATACTACCAAGATCTCATCATCACAACATAAACAACCAGAGCCCTCGCTCAGGATGACAATTCGGAGCCCAGACGGAGCCTTTACCAGGTACTTACTGCCCAACGGTCTTTTCCCCTACTGTTTTGTTTGATTTGCTTGCGTTGCTGTTTTTTGCTATCGACATCATGTGGTTCTGAAATCATGTTTTTCTGTTACAGTTGCTGTTTTTGTTGTGTTTTGCCGCCATCTAGCAATCCAGGCTACCACAGGACATCCACATGGAACATCCACAGGACAATTTGCCGCAGGTTTTTCCGTTTCCAAGGTTCACCAGAAGGACATTCTTGCTCGTCCCGTTCCTCGGGCGGCAATGGACCAATTTTCCAATGGACTCAACCCAGGAGGTGCACACGTAGACACAACAACTGAGCAGCACAGCGCTCGTAGACTCGACAACTCGATCTTTCGGTGCGCCGAGTTCGGAGCTTCAAAGTTAGAGCTTTCGAAAAGTCGGTGAAGACATCGTGGATCTCAGTGATTGACCCGGGCGGTTCTCGCTTCCGGCCGCGGATTATCCGACACTATCCTGCAGTGCCAAGCAATGCTCGTAGACATGCACCACACATCAGCAACGTCGTTCAATTATGTTCTTGTTCGACCAAGCTTAGCAATACTCGACCATGCCTCTAATGGAGATTCTCGTCCCAAGGAAGGTTGCCACAACCTGGATTTTGTCTCTGGAACTGTTCATGGACCTGCCCACCGGGAATTTGCCTAGGACACCTGTCCTACTGCTGGACCATGGATGCTAATCGCAGTGAATTCGACTCTTCACTGTTTGAGCATCTTGGAGAGGGACAAAGTACGTACAGAAGGCTGAGCTTGCCTGTCCTGTCTACCCAACCTCGTTGATCGTCGAGACTGACTTGATGTGTTGTTGAAGGAAGTGCCATGTTATGGACCCAAGGCCTCGTTGTTCACAGCGACGTTTTGGCTGGACGATTGCTCTTTCTTTCTGGGATGTTGGTTACTTCGACTCATTCTTTCTGGACCACTGGATCGCATGACCAAACAGCTCATCCAAAGGACTACACACGCAATCCTAAACCAGGCCACAATGTCACCCTTCTACTGGTTATACTTGGTGCGTATCACCCGATTCAGCGCTGAAGTCGATTCACTAACACTCCCTACAGGCACGCTATTAACACTTCTGGTTTTACTAACATGGCATTTTTTTTGTTACACAATTTGTTTGCTGCACATTGCGATTTGGTTCAGGCACTAACCCCTACGTTCAGCGAATCACTCTTCGACTCACCACCGGAGGCTGCTTTCTACATCTCAAACATTACGGAGTGGAGGAAAGATATCCCTACGCCCCTTGGCTCTGGACAGGACTTTTCTTTTTCTTCAGACTTCCAGGACATGCACAGCTCTGAGCAATTTGAATTCAAGGACACTGCCTCCCAGTGCAGCATGGACAGCGCATATCAGAGCCAGACTAGCGCAAGCCGGCGCGGAACTAAGAGACCACAGCCTTACTCCCAGGACAGCCAAGGCAGGATGAGCTCGCAGTTTGTTGGCAGTGATATCTACTCGCCATCAATGAGCTCTGACAACTACAACGCTTTCCAGGATATGAATCAGATGCAACTTCCCGCTGCCTGGGATGCCCAGGATGGATCCATGGGATTTGCTAACTACTCTACTGGGCAGGACTTTCCTCTCTACCCAACCTCGAACGTCTCGCGATTCAACCCCACATCCGCCGTCAACATTTCGTTGCAGTGGGGTGCCGCCGATGCCCAATTCCAGACCAACCCCTACACCTTCACATCCTACCCCACTGGGCAAGAATCGAATGAGACAATCTTCAGCCCCGTAGCGCCTGTTCAGCGTCAATGGAGCAACGTGCGCCCCACCCCCGTCCGCAGCTCATCATCCTACACGGCACAACAAGCTTCGCGGCGCACCTCTTCTCACGATGCAGGCTTCAGCGCTTTCGTTGCTTCGCCAACCAGCACAGCCAGTGTCCAGCTTCCTCAAGCTGTTGACTTCGAGCAGACCCAATACGTAGACCAGAGGTATGTTTACTCAGAACTTTGCATCGACTACTGCTGACTCCCCGCAGGAATGACACAGAAGACAGCACCTCTACCTCGCTGGCACCACAATCGCTCAACGGCCACGAAGACATTCAGTCCCCCACCGACGCTGCTGAGGCTAAGCTCGAAGAGGAGCGTACCAAAGTTGCTCGAAGCCACGTACTTTACCAGCAAGGTCCTGACAAGGATGGCAAGTACCGTTGCCCTGAGGAGGGCAAGCCTGGATGCACCCACAAGCCTACACCTCTGAAGTGCAACTACGACAAGTATGTCGACTCGCACCTGAAGCCGTTCCGTTGCAACAAGAAGACCTGCATCGGCGTCCAGTTCTCCTCCACTGCATGCTTGCTCCGCCACGAGCGCGAGGCGCACGGCATGCACGGACACGGCGCAAGGCCTCATCTGTGTCACTTCCAAGACTGCGAGCGTGCCGTCCCTGGACATGGTTTCCCCCGTCGTTACAACCTCTTCGATCACATGAAGCGCGTTCACCAGTTCGAGGGCCCTACCACCGAACCTTCCCCTCCCACTATGCAAGGCCAGGCCCAGCGCAAGCCCGTCTCTCGCAAGCGCAAGGCTTCCGCTGAGGATATTCCTGAGAAGCGCCAGAAGGTTATCAAGCTCACTGCCGAGCAACAGCTCCAGCAGCGCCGCGACCAACTTGCGCAGGAGTTTTCCAGCAAGAAGCAGCACATCATTGACTTCCTGAGCAGCCTTGCTAGACCCGAGGACTTGTCCGACGACCTCAGACTCAGCCAGGATGTCATGGAACTTCACGGCATCTGCACAAAGTTCAGGAGCAGCTACGGCGGCTGAATGAAAGCTCAGGTATAGGTAGACTGGGTCTGCTGCAACGCCTGAGCAAGGTTTGTTTCGCTCCTGGATCTCAACAACTTCTCTTCCCATAGCTTGGCATGTTTGTACCCTACATGTCTTGCTTTTTACTGCGTTCTCCACATGCCTGGATGGATCTCCCGCCCTTGCGGATGTTGACTTCCCACATGCCGGTTGGATGCCCTTTCCCGGAGGAACACCTCTGGATTGACCATGGATACGTCCCTGCCGTGGACTGGATACCGCGGACACCGGACCGCTTGAGCGCTTTGCGCGAGAGCAGCCCCATTGGGGCAGAGGGACAGTGGTCCCGCTCATTGCATCAGGAATGGCATGAGTGTAGATATGGTTGATCCAAGATTGATCAGATTGTATTGATGCTTACTGGAGTTGACGGTTGTGTTTGTGCTTGAACTTAAATTGGTGTTACTAAAGGACCAGATGAAGTGGTCAGTCATGTATCGGTTCACGCTGCGTCATTCACTCGTGGAGAGACAGCGTGCGCCGCGGTTGTCGTGTTGTTAGGCTTTCGTATAGAGAAAACTTTGACATTAACATCTCCTCGAGCCTGTGATGATGCTATACAATCCAACATGATTACATATTACCCCTGTCGCCACCAATATCAAGAACAACAGCCGCCGATGCATCCCATCGCTGCATCTGCCTCACCCTCCCACCCCCAAAGTCTGACCTCCTCATCCTAGCT
>JAPEUT010000340.1:0-28303 GCA_027946375.1 Neodidymelliopsis sp. IMI 364377
GGCGGGCAGCAGCAGCAGCAGCACGGTAGGTATACCAAGGCAAGGCAAGGCAGTGCAGAGCAGAGCAGATGCTGGGCGCGAGGTGCTGCGACGACGGGGCGGCGGTGCGAGAGGCGGCGCTTTTGTCACGCACTCGACACAGCGACGGCAACGGACACGGACACGGGCTGCTGGGATGCAATGGTGGAGCGGCGTCGAGGCACTGGGGCAGGCAGGCAGGCAGGGCGGCCGGGATTCACTCAGTCTTCAGTCATCAGGGCAGCAAGCAGCGCTGCGCGAGGGTTTATAAGACACCACCCGTCAACCCCTGCCGCCGTCCCTCTCCAACCGGCCTCGCGCAGGCGCTGGGATCCTGCGCGCCCACCCACTGCCTCAGACTACCTCAGACTACCGCAGACTACCTCACACTACCACTGCTGCGTCCCCGAACCAAGGCAGCCCGACGCGGCTGGCTCCACTCCCAGGTGCTTCTGGGAACCGCCCGCGCATGAAGCCTTAGCAGCACCACTATTAATTTGTCGTGCCCCGGTCCCTGCCACTGCTGTCTTCGGAGCGCTGCCCAATCCGGCAACGCCCTGGTCCCACTATCCACTCCCTCGGGTCTGCGAATAGCCAGTTCGGCGGATCCCCCCAGCCTGCGCCCCTCACGCCTTCCTCCAGCACGCTGCACTCACCCTCACCCGCTGACCCAATAGCCCAGTAACCCAATACACCCAGCAATTCAATGCACCACGTTGCCGCCCTCGTCCTGCGGAATGTAGGTTGCAGAATGCATGCACAGCCTATCTCAGCCGCTGCTCGGCTACGGCTACGGCTACTGCTACTGCTACCACCACCACCACTCTACTACTACCACTCTACTACCACTTTACCCTCTCACCGCTGCGGCGCTGCCGGCACCACAAGCCTAGTGCTGCGTCATGCGCATCAACATCTGCTCGCTCACTCGTGGCTGACCATGCCCGCTCTCTTCGCCCGCCCGAAACTGTCGTCCACCCGCCCAATCGCTGCCGGCTGCTTGGGTCAGCTAGACCACGCCCTGCCCACTAACCCGCAACCTGCTGTCCACACGTTACGCCTGCCCACTGCCGCTGACCTTGACGCTGGCATGCCATGTCTCGACACGAATGAAACCGTGACAGATGCTGCAACCATGCCACACCCCAGCGCCCATCCAACGCTGTCTTCGGCACTTACTTCCTACCCTAGCCTGGATGGACCGCCCTTCGGCATGCGCGACGCTTTCGCACAATGGTTTCCCGTGAGAATTTGGGCCTGATTCCGGCCCTTTGGTGTCAATCTCCCCGTGTTTCCAGCCTATTTTCCCACTCGACCCATTGCTGACACGCCCTGCACTTTCTGGTCAGCGTCAGCTGCAAGCCTCCTCACGAGCATCGAGCACCCAGCAACCAGCATCCAGCACCCAGAACACGGCTACGAGGCGAACGCTTGGTAATAAGCCCGTCTTGGGCCCGCTGCATGTACCGTCGCTAGATAGTCGGCAACGAGCTGCGGATGGCGTCAAGTGTGCCCAAAATCCTTTGCGCGCAGGAGTACAACCGAAAAGGTCTTATTTTTCTTTCTTTGCGGTAAAGATTCCGACCTGCATCGACCTGACGCATGGTCGCTGCTGCATCAGTGCACCTCTGTCGCTGCCCGTGCCGGCCCGCTGGCGGTACCGCGACACTGTAGCAAGGGGCTGCGCGGCTACGCCATCGAGTCAAAACTCGACCAAACCAAGTACAAAAGCCTGTGCAATTCCAACCCTCTCTCACATTGAACATTCACGGTCACAAAACACCAGCAGCGCAGCACGTAGATGAATAATAACTGATACTAAGCGAGAGGCGTTCCTCGCTTGCATGCAACGGAGCAATCCTGGCGCGATTACAGCTCCTGTAGTGTAAGGAGTGCCTGCATGCAGGATACCCACAACACGGTCCCTATGGCTTCTGTATACCGGCGGGGCATTAGCCAAACACTTGGTCAGGCTGCAATGATGAGGCGCTCTTCATCCCAGCAAGACTGCCATGGGGGGAGTACATGACGTGGAGAGAAGTAGCCTGCGAATCGTCCAAATCCCAAGAATCCGGTTGTCAGTCTGGGATCACGCAGTCGGATCATGCGTTAGCTGCCGCCTTCCCCTCATGCCAACAAAGAACCTTTGCGGTGATTGGTAAGAGGCGTGTGAGCGCATGGATGTCCGCTCTTGTCTTGCAGGTTTCGTTTTGATGGGTTCACTTCAGACAAGGATTCCATTGCTATGAGCTGGCTGAACGTCCCCTGACGCCTTTTGAAACCGACTCAATCCAATCAGACCTCCTTCTCCACGTCGTTGTTAGACACCTGTTGTCGTGCATCAGACGTTGGCTGCGGGAACAGACCTGTCTCTCAGACCGACATCAGCTTGTTTCAACCATGGGTCTGTTGTGCGGGCACTCGATGGAGCAATAGGACCGGCAGTCGGAGATGAAAGATGCCATTCACCAGCGCCCCACACCGGACAGCGGCGTGGGGAGGTCTTGTCTGGGTCTGGCTGCGATTGTGTGAACATGTTTGCGTCCCTTTGAATGTGGTCATTTCTCTCACCAGGCGCACAACCTCACTTCTATTTGTAATGCAAAGCGATCGATCAACATGAGTAAAGCCGGCAGCGATGTTCATCAGCTCCAGGACAGCAGCAGTGTCTGTCTGTTGAACAGAGGGGAACAAAGACAAGGTGAAACACCGATAGCCGCTAGCGTAGCCGAACCATGTCACTGGGATTTCGACCAGCGGACTGGGGAAAGTGTCTCTGGTCGCTGTAGCACTTACAGCACTTTCCTCCCTGCACAACAGGTCCGCATAACATCCGCGATGAGCGCGTCAATATACCTACTTGGCCCAGGCACAAGTCTAGATCGGATCCTCTTTGTGGAGATTAGCAACCTGTCTCCTACTCGTGATGTAAGAGAGGCGCGTTCCCGGGTGGGGTGCGAACCAGGGCCTCACGTAAACAGGCAACGGCATTTGCGAACGTGCAATACGAACTGCATAACTGCTCGTGCAGGGCACCTCTCTGAGACGCGAGTGTGTGATGGTGCGGTTCACACTGTCAGTTTTGCTTGTTAGCGCCGGCACAACGAGCTTGGTGGGCGGTCTCCCTGTCTATATGAACGCTTCTTAAGACCATGGTGGTCAATAGCTACACTCTCCACGGCAGCACGATAAGGCGGAAAGGTTTGACCCGCTCACAAGCTGGGTTGTGATGTTCTCGCACACTGGACGTAAGCCAAACAAAACAGCCAAAAGGGAAAGAGCTTGGAGCGTGCCTGGTGCCTGGGCCAGCGGAAAAACACCACACCTGCATGCACCATGCCATACACTCAGCTCGGTCTTCAGAACCCATCGCCTTTGTGCACGACCACAGCAGCCCCTCTGCGCAGCTCCAAAAGAAGCACACTAGCTCTCTAAATGTCTGAGCAACGACTCAAAATGGCGGTGTAAAGAGTCTACGTGGACCAAATAGCGTCAAAGCGCCTGCAGTCAGCGTCCAAATGTAAGGCTGTCACAGAGATGATCGTCGCACCGATGCACGAAGGAACTCACAGACTCCATCTAGTTCTTTTAGCACAGTGCTACTGTAAGCCACTCTTCTTAGGATCTCCAACGATCCCGATGTCTTGGATTGGCCTGCCATGGTTATGAGGCTGCTTATCGCTGGTGACTACAAGCCGCTTCTGCACAGAGCTACACCACCAAGTCATCTCACTCACTGCAACCAAGATCAAGGGGATCCAGCATCATGCACAATTCGATCGTCTCAAATGCTGCTGCTGTACATCTTGTCGATTATCGCTTCAGTACAGGCCTCTCAACTTGGACAAGACCTGATATACATGCGACTGTACCCTTTCGACAGAAGTACAATTGAGCACTCAGTCGTTTGCCGTGCGACAAGCGAACGCACAAGAGTCGTCCTTGACGCTTCGGATACCTGCATATCATGGTCAGATCATGCACCCAGACCAATCTCGCTTTTCTCCGATACTCTCTGGTATGCCGAACGTGTGAACCGTCGACACCAGCGAGTCACGACAGTAAGCAGCAAGCCCCGATCCGTCATGGCTTGGTCCAAGTTCAGAGCCGCGCCAAAGGGAGCTTTCTCCGGTGCCTGATGGTAGCCACACACGTTACTGTATGCTGTTGGGTCTCGTACTCGGCTTGAATAATTACGGGCCCCACGATCCATTGCTGCAAGTCATTGTAGGGTTCAGCTGCAAGTCAACATTAGGCGTCCCACGTGGTGGAAAGCATTTAATCTTCAAAAGAGCCAAGTTGTCGGCATAACGAGAAATGTCAGAGTTCATTGACCTGGTGGAGTCACTCTCCAGTCGCTGTACTGTGTACACAAGGTAACGTACGAACGCATCTCGCACGCAACGGCGCCTTCTGATATTTGAGTATGCCATTACGCTTTACGGGTGACAGATCTCCGAAAGCGCATACGCGCCAAGCACCCATCAGTAACTCCGTTACCCCGAAGCTACGTCAAGCTACTAGTTGAACTCAGATCTTCGACTCAGTCCCTCCTGCTATAAGCTACTACTCGCCGACCGTTGCCTGGGCTACTGGTGAAACGCGTTACCAGCAAAGTCCGGTTCAGAGCTAACTCGGACGCATGCAGCCGTATTGTATAGTTGTAAGAATCGAGGTCGTTTTGTTGTGGCTTCCGGGCATGCCTCCGGCACTAACAGCGATGGTTCCTACTACGGCAACTTAGCCTTTCCGCAGCGGCCGTGGTACGGGAGAGCAGAACCTAAATGCACTGTCATGTCATTCGTCGCTGTCAGGCGTGTTCTCATGTCCCCTAGCTCGACCTGGGCAAATCCCAGTACCACGGGTGTATCTAATGTGCGCGAATTCTCGCGTGGAAGCCTCCATGCGTCTAAGTGGCTGGCCTGGCTTCCGTTCCGACAGATCTTCAGATTGTCCTTTTCCTGCTGGAATGTCATGATTAGTATTACTGGTGCAATAGTACTGGCCAGTTGCAAGACCACAGCTTGTGTTGGTGGAAGTACGCTATACGTACAAAGGATGGCTTCGCACTTTCTATTCAACGAAGCATTAAGTTCTAGGTGATCGACATCCCATCCGAACCCTAAGCCCACTGCCATCGCTTCCTCAGCCATTGCAACACATACACTAAGACAACCAGGACTGGAACTTCAATCAACGGACCAACCGTGCTCGCCAGCGCTTGTCCACTCGAGGCTCCGTACACCGCCACAACAACAGCGATGGCAAGCTCAAAGTTGTTACTTGCAGCTGTGAAGCCCTGAACACAGCTGAGCTTATACTCAAATCCCATCTTATAGCAAAACCAGACCGTCGCCGAGAAGAGAACCAGAAAGTAAACCAGAAGCGGCGCGCATACCCTGAGAACATCGGTGATCTGCCTGACCACATGCGCACCCTGGCTAGCAAACAGGACGATAATCGTGTAGAGCAGTCCAATGAGGGAGAGCGGTCCAATGTAGCGAAGGAAACGGCGCTGATACCTCTCCTCCCCTATAACAGCTCTCAGCAGCAACCGCGTCAGTATCGCAGCACCCAACGGTATCCCCAAAAACACACCCACACTCTGCGCCACCTTCTCATACGAGACACTCGTCTTCCCCCCATGACTAACAATCTGCACATAAAAGATAGCCAGCGGCGCAAACAGCACGATCTGCAATATCGAATTCACCGCCACCAGCACCGCGCAATAATCCCCATCGCCCTTTGCCAAATCCGTCCAAATAAGCACCATCGCGATGCAGCGCGCAATGCCGACGAATATCAATCCCTCGCGTAAATCCTGTCGGTCTGGGAGAAATGCCCATGCGAGCCCGACCATGAATAGCGGTGCGATGATCCAGTTTAGCACAAAAGAGATGCCAATTTGGATCCAGAGAGCTTTCTGGGATAGGAGGAGGTGCAGCGTTTCGTAGCGCACTTTACAGAGGATGGGGTACATCATTACTAGGAGACCGATGGCTGTTGTATGTATCAGTGATCTCGTCTTTCTTTTTTTCTTCTGAGGATAGGACGGGATAGGGCAGTGAATGAAGGAATAAACGGAGTGGATGAGTGTAAGATAGGATAGTAAATCGATCACATACCAATCGGTACACTAACACCCACAAACTCTCCCCTCTGCAACGCTGGCCCGGCAGATTCAACGCTGTTTCCGATACCGATACCAATACCCATCGCAACGAGGATCCAGAGCACGAGGTAGCGGTCGAGGAATGAGAGGCCTTTTAGCGGCGGAAGGTCTTGAGAGAGTTTTTTGCCGTCGCCATCGTGGGGGTGGGTTTTTCCTTCTCCTTCTCCTTCTTTCTCGATGTCGATGTCCATATTGAGATTTCTACTTCGAGTTTCGTCTTTATCTTCTGAGCGCGTGATTGCGCTTTGTTCGACGGTGTTCATGGTTTTCTTACTGCTTCTTCTCTTATCTTTTTCTTTTCCTCCTTGGTCTTCCTTTGCTCTTTCTCTTCTCCTTTTCTCTTTTTTCCTTTCCAAAGGTCTCCCGATCTTTCTCGGTCTTTCCTAATCGCCACACAAGCACAACCTACAATTGCGCTGTGCGGATATGCAATCTGGTGTTAGGCACAGGCACAAGGATAACCGGTTATGGGAGATTTGGGTACTGTGTCTGTTGCAATTTATCGTAATGCAGTGTAATGCAGTGCAGTGCAGTGCAGTGTCCTAACATATAATATCATGTCGTGTCGTAGCGTGGTATGGTTTTCCTGGCCAATCAGCGTGGGGCAGTGACAGTGCTCTTGGCCCCGAGATGCGCTAGGTGGGATTGGGAGATAGTGGCGGGTGGGATGCACGTGGGTGGATGGAGGGCGGGTGTAGAGATTTTGGTGGGGGTGTGTTGGGAATTGTGTAGTGTAGAGTCTGCTGGGGGTGTTTTCACGGGCAAGGGTCATTTGGGGCACGCATATGGGGATGGATGGATAGATGGATAGGGGGTTCATGTGGAGGTTGTAGAGTGTTGTATTCGTGGTCATGGAATTAGATAATTTGACTTGAAGAGATGAAATAGATCGGGTGGATTGCGACAAAGTGAGCGAGTTGAGTCTGGGACTTTTGAGGTTGCGATCGATGGCATCTTCGACCCTGTAGAAAGCCTCAGGTGATATGGTCACACTTGGAAATCGAAATAAGCGTCCTTCTTTCCTCGAGCGAATGTCGTCGCTTCCATCCTAGGAAGGGAAATGGCAACACTTCTATCTTGTTATCTCACTGCAGCGCTCGCCTCTCCACCATCCACCGCCCACCGCGCTCACTGATCACGCCGCTATCGTAGCTGCCCTTCTCGCTACCCTCAAAGTAAGACGGCTTTGCAGACCGCCAGCCATACCAAAACAACCATCTAGCCGTCTCCAATACAAAAATCTCGGCTCATGGCACCCAACCGATCTACTGAAGAGACTATCAGCTCGTTGCTTATAGCACATGACCGACACAGGTAATAGCTCATCAGGCATGTTACTCATTCGGTGTGTAGACATACTGTTGTTTTATGCCAACTCAACTACCAGTAGCAGTGAAGACAAGGATTTTGTGTATGGATAGCGAGAGGTTGTCCAAGCGCAGATTCGTGGGCAGCAACGACGATCGATTCTCTTGCCCACAGCATTCCACCAGAGCTTGGCCCAGCACCATCGAAACCAAAGCCATTTCAAGGTGACTCGATTTCGATCCACAAGAACCACAATTTTGCCAAGAAGCGCCGACAACAAGACAGTGACGAGGAAGAGAGTGGGTCTGCGGTTGTGTCATTTCGATCTTGGTCACCTCAATCTGGATCATCTCACCCTGGGTCATCCCGTTCTGGGCTTTTGGAACTTGGTTCAACTGGCGCTGGGTCATCTCGCACTGTAATATCTCAACTCTAGCCATTGGAACTCGGATCGTCTGACACATCGAACATATCTGGTACCAGTGACGATGCTGATACAGCCAACGAGTATGATGATGCCACATCTCGAGCAACCACGACTACAACGGCTACACCCCGCGTCACGAAGAAGAACGCGCACCCACATTGGCGTGCTGTGTGATACCACTATCGCAAAGAGCAACCGAACACCAACTTCCACCTGGTGTACAAAGGGTAACAGTGAAGGACTTCCAGTCCTTGTCTGCTGAAAATGTATGCAATCCCATCGCATTTAGCCCACTCACAACTAAGGGTAACCCAATGTGTACACCTGCACTCACCGACCTGTATTATGATTTGACCTTCAGGCGACTCATACGTATCCTCACCTTTCAGCGTAAGGAACTGGAGATTCCTGATCCAACTTCAGTTCATCATGTTCACGATGTTCCGCCGCACATCCGACCACTTCTATTCGATGTTCAACGTTGTTTCCCTGGTTCTTCTTTAATACTGCGTCGTTTTGCACCTCTAATACATCTTCCAGCCTGGTGCCGAGACTGTAAAAAACCACACTAGTAACACTCCCAGCCGTCTGCCATCATTGGAATGGCAATCGCAACAACAAAGGAGGATTTTGACCACTGTTGTTCCTCTAATACTCAAAGTTCGCACTTGTGTCGTTGGCATGAATGTGGGAACAATGCACATGTCAGGAAAGAGACGAAATGGCTCAACCTTAGTCGGAACGCATGCATGCATAAGCTTAAGGCTTCACTTCATGGCGACGAACTGTCGGCACGTCCTGTTGCTTTGATGAAATCTGCCCGCTCAGGTTGTCGTCATGGCGACACAAACTCAAAAGGCTTCCCACTGGACTCAAGTCCTTTCCGAACCGTTAAGATAATCTTCACGGATACTGAGCGGAGGCCGAGTGCTGCTGCCGTCTGCTCTACGGGAATGTTCTTAGATCATAGGCGGGACTCCCCTGTGTATGGGGATAGACTGCAATTATTTCAATGTCGCCACCCAAGCGGCATTCACAATCTCATGTACGGGCCAACCGCATGCGAAGCTGAAAGAATTTGAAGCAAAACTCACTAACTTATTACTTGTGGGCCATCCTTCCTACTCACTCTGTATATCTCCACACTTGCACATACTCTTCCGCTTACCTACACCTTCTTATTTACCCACGCCTTCATATTTACTCGCTCTTTACGTGATCTCTACCCATCCTACATCTTCACCTAGACGTGAATACTGTTGAATCTATTCGGAAGCTGTATGCAGCACTACACTTCGCATCCCAACACTGGATCGCCATCTGAACTAGGGACCCAGGACGAAGGACGGTTCGAGGGCGAAGATGAAGCTCTGAGGTATGCGAATGAGCATAGAACACAAGCGAAGCGGTTTGTTTTTGGGTATCGGGGGTACGTACGAAATCTTTGCGATGGGTTTGCAGCCGTGTTCAGAGTGAGAAAGAAGGAATTCTGGACTGGCTGACGAGAGCATATGATGTAGTGTTATGATAGCAATTACTCACAGTTGTCTTGTCAGATGATGTTTACTAAGTGTGACGTTGTAGAGCTGTGTGATCATCATAGTAACAAGAATGTGTTTTGGTGTAGGATGTTGTTCGTATACAACCTGATATAAATCACTTATGCTTAGGGTGAATAGTCCTGTATTCGAACGCTGTTACTCACAGCACCGTACTACATACAGCCTCTTGAAACACATCAGAACAGACAACCTCTTTGTAACAGGTAGACTCTACATCACGAAGAACCAGACTTCGGCATAGGGAGAACTACGTCAAAACAGACGCGGTATATCAGAGGCTATAACCATACTAATGGTGAGTGTTAAGTGAGGGCACAATGGTCCTGTACAGAGCGGCCGGCTCGACTATTCTCATCCCCAGTGAAGCAGACAGGCATGGAGCAGAGGAGAGCAGAGCGAAGTACTTGACTGCTTACTGGTAAAAAGGTCTGTTAAGATCGTTGTTAGTCAACTCTGACAACCCTGCACTCGGAGATTCTTTGGTTATATTCATGTTGGTAGCATGCGCAAGTCTGTATGTGTGCATATGAGCCTCCGTGTAAAACTACTGGCAGAAGAGGTGTGCAGACGCACACTATATAGAGGACGGTTCTTCTAGGAACAGTCTTCCGCTTGCTTTGCTAGAGTCATTTTAGGTAATCGATGATAGAGAAAAGTGACGTAAGTTACTGATGATCATGTGCATTATTTGATACAGAGTGGCCACTGCGGCCATTCTCTTTCCCAGCTAAGTTGGTTATTTGATCGATTGTTGCTAGAAAAACGATGAGGTATGCAACGCCCTCTCCTGACTGCCTTACGGGTTCTTCACCCTCACTGAAAATACCGTGTCTACGCAATTCCACTCAGTAAGATCCCTCACGGACTCCCAAAATACGGCAGATCGCTCCACCGCCTCTCAGTCCATCGACTCTTCTTCGGTGCCTTCCAACTCTCAATCGTTGCCTCGCGACAGAGTGGCCCGCCGTCTTGCACTTCACTCTCGCTGTCTTCAAGCAGCACGAACTCGTCATCTACAATGATCACTGCTCTACTGCTATTACTGCTCTTGGACAGTAGCTCGACATGGTGCGGCGGCGCCCAGCATGGCGTTGAAGATGTGCACTGTTGGTATGCGGCAGGGGCAAACATGTGGCTTAGGAAGCTGATGAAGAAGGCGGCGATGTGGTGATGATCGACTTGGTGAGTAGTTTGATGTTCGGGCTTGTGGTCTGTTTGGGAAGGTGTGGACGGTGCGATCTTAGGTTGATCGGCGAGGAGAGTGGAGTACGTGGAAGGGTGGAGAATGCTGGGGAAGAGCGACATCGTGGGTTTCGAATGTGGAGGTTGTCGATCGCTGGTGGCGCGCATGTATGCTTGCGTGAGGTTGAATGTGGAGTGTGGTAAGTTCGAGTGACTGTTCTATCACTCAATGGGTAAGGTAGTACGCGTTGTGATGAGTATGCGTGATGATGATGATGGCTGATGAGAGTCCATCCTTCATCAGCTTTGCTACCTTTATCTACGGTATACCTCTGTCATGAACTCGCAATACAGACCTCATTGTCAGCTGTCTGGTGGTGTGAGTGTCAGTAACTGCAGCATCGCACAAGTAGACGGGCCTTCTGGAAGCGGAAGTTGATCGACCATAACCAGGAATCCAAGATACGGTATCAGTTGACACGCCTCGGCGAAAGCTGGCAGGTGATGTTCTTTTGCACTCTGTTTCAACAATGGAGAGCCGGGATGGCGTGACCGATGCCGGCCCTTCCCGACCTCAACATCAAACCTGTTCTACACCCAAGCTCCCTTTTTCCTCCGCAAAACAATAGATCTCGGACGCCACAGCGCCCATGTTATCCGGAGAAAGACAGGAATATCCGGAGGCGACCAGGGAAGTGGGTTCTGGAAGGCGAATCTCCCCACAATTCTCGTACCTCGTGCCTGTTTTTGACTCGCTAGTCGTGTCGCTTCGCGATCCCCGAGGTAGCGGCGTGGCCTCCGAGACTATCTTTGCCTTAGTTTACACCAGCACGGACTTCTGGTCCATCGTGACCGTAATTTAGAATTTTCGCGACAGCATTCAAAAGCTCGACAAGTCCCAATCTCCTTTTCCATCATCAGTCAATCCATCAATCCATCCATCAATCAATTCATCACACGACGCTTTACCGCAAATCCACTACACAAACCCACACATCAACCACAATGTCTGCCCAGACCACCATCCCCAAGATCCAGCTCACCGCTGAGGAGATTGCCTTCAAGGCCGAGCACGACGCCATTACATCCTACGAGGAGGGTTGGGACAACTGGGACGGCCCTCAGTGGCCCATTGGCACCGTTCAGTGCTCCATCCGTACGTTCCCATCATCCAACTCACTCAATCAAATCACTAACAACACCACAGAGGCCAACTGGGAGGACCGCTCTGTCCCTTGCACCCCCGCTGTTGAGGCCGACGAGCCCCAGTTCAAGAACTAGAATGTCTCTCATCTAGATTCTGCGAATTTTTACATTGGTCCTTCTTCACGTCTATATGGAAACGCCACCTTGTTGATACTGGCGAGCGACATCAACTTTAATATTACTACTGGGGCCATCGGTTTTTTGGTTGGGACTATCGGACGAACACTTTCTTGGTTATTTTTGGCGCACTGGGGATAGACATCTTTGGGGAACCTACGGGACCTACTTTTGAAAAGCGAAAAGCTACAATTCATCACATTTCAACTTCAAGCTGCATTCTTGACAAACGCCATGTGATCTACTCTACTGCTTCATGTTGGCTACAATTGCACTGCTACATGTCCTTTGCCCTGACAGACTTGCCGCGCTCAACAGTTACACAATGCATTGCCTTGTATTCGACCTTCTACATTCTGTTTTTCGCCACAACAAATTTCAAGGCGGTGAGTTGCTGATCTGCAGCTATACGAGTCGAAAAGCGGGTTTTGGTGGAGTCTGGGTGGAGACGGTGGAGCCTCTATCTGCAACAACTTTTCCACCCGCTGCCGCACCGGTACGCCTACAGTAGGTACCCCACCTCGAGTGCTTATTCCCTACAAGCGAAGTTTCATCACGTGGAAAGGGGAAGAGTCGAACTTGAAGTTGAAGAGGAAAACTTGTGTATTCGTTAAAAGGACAGAGACCAACTCGAGTCGCGCATAAGCGACGTACTCAGCCATCAAACGCCAGTCGACGCTGCTATTCAGCGGGTGCCACCGATGGCAAACCGTTTTTGTAACGCCTATCATTACATGCAGCCATGTGCTGCGGGCCGAGTGGTTGAAGATCCCTGATAAGGCATCCCGAGGACCAAAAGTCGGTCAAAAAACAGGAACAGACCGAAAGGATTCTGCTTGCCACCTCATTGAACGGGAGCTAACTGGCTGTCCAGACAGGCCAACCCGAAATGCTACTTTTCTGAACGCCATTGAGATGCTTGTGACAGCCAACGTAGACATGGAACCAATGTCACAATGTTATTGAGAGGTGAGGTAAAGATGTGTGAGACAGATTGCCGGCATCTTCTCGAAAAGCGAATACAAATGGTGGTGAAGATTACTTGACCTGATTGATCTTCATGTCCATCACGTACTGCATTAAGCTGCAGTCGTCGCACTTGACGAGTGCTTGTAGAGCCTTGACTCGTGCTCGCAGGAGTGCGTTCTCATCCGAGAGAGCCTTCTTGTCCTTCTCCTGTTGTTTGATGTGGGCAGTTGCGGATGCGAGGATGACGGCTTTGCTGGGTTTCGAGGGTGTCGGTAGGTCTTCGATGTCGGCGCCATCACAAACGCGAGCGTTCTGCTGAAGAGACGGCACGACTCTTCGAAGAGAGTCGAGTTGGGTGTTGAGCGATTCACGGTACTTGCGTTCGACTTGGTTGTGTGGTAATCGACGACGGTTCTTGAGCTTGTCGTCCGCAGCCGCAGGTGGTGACTCCAGGACTGGTGAGTCCTCTGATGTTTCGGTCTTCATTCGCTGTCTTGCTTCGGCGACGAGGTCCGATGCGGTCTTGCTGGGTACTTGGCGTCCGGACGATTCGCCGGTCGAAGTCTCGCTCTCGGATCGTTTCCTTGGTCGACGTTGGATCTCTACGACGCCGTCCTCAACTGTAACCTCTTGAGGGTCAGCCAGGAGGTTCTGGATATTGGGCAGGTTATCGTGATCGGCAAACAAGAAAGGAGCACAGCCTCCACCACATGTTGAGGGGTTCGGTGGTGGTCCGTCTTGGTCGTGGTTGGGGCAGAGTGGTGACGTCCAGCAGGCGGACAGGATGTCGGGCTTGTTCTTGTTGCGCTTAGTGACGGTGTCAACGGACGTCTTGGTCCTCTCGAGACCTGGCTTAGACTGAGAAGAGGAGGGTTCCTTGAGCCCGTGGGGGAAGGTTAGATCCTCGACAAAACCTGCTTCGAGGTTGTTGGGGAACATGGACTCGTAAGCGGGGTTGGGGAAAGTGTTGGCGCGATGGACTGATTGTCTTCGCAGTGACGCCATCTGGGGTGACTGGTTCGAGGTAGTCGACGTGGATGCGGGGGTTTGGTAAGCGGAGAGAGAGGCAGCAGCAGTGGTAGGCTCAGGTGAGGACTCTGTTGTTGAACCGCCACCAGCAACGATGTTCCCATAGGGCTGCAGCACTTCCAGGTCGCTCAGGAAGTAGTCGTTCGATATGAACAAAGAGTCGTCGAAGTAAGGGTCGGCTGATGAACCGTTGAGGAGAGAGTCGAAAGCAGTGGCGTCCTCAGGCGTGGACCCTGAAGTCTGCGAGGAGATGGACTTGGGCATATCAGAAGACGGAGGGCCTGTTGTAGGTGCTGAAAGATCGGACCATTGGTCGTGCGGTATATTCAAACTCTCAGTATTGAGGAATGCGTCCCAATTGAGAGCCATGATGACGGTCGGTGGGTAGGTTGTTGCACGAGAGTTCTCACGCGTTGATCAGGAGATATCCACGCACGAGTGCTGCTAACGTGTCCCGGCCAAGCCAATGAGACGGCTAGAACCCGGAAGTAGGCGCCCGACGAAGCTGGGGTCGAGGATATAAGCTCGGTACTTCCTTCGGTTTTCTCTGGTTTGAGAAATGTAGCAAAGTCCGTTCAGAAAGTGATGGGGGAAAGAGGCACTTCAAGCACAAGAATGTGTGTTGTTTTTCGTAGACCCGGAAGGAGCCGTGGCTTATGACGATGAATAAAGGCACAAAATCGCGAAACCGGGTAGCTGCTGGTGGCTTCTGGGCGAATTCCGCAGCACTGGTAGGAAGGCTTTGGTACAGTGTAAGGCACCCGACTGGTTCCGAGGCGCAGTCGTGCAGAATTGGATGTTGCAGATGGAGTGTACACCTGAACGTGAAAGAACTTTTCAGTTGCTCGAACGGGTATCTCAGTGCAGCAATGGAGCGCAAGCTGTCGAGTCCATGGTTCTGGGAGCGTCCATAAGGACATCACACCACCAGAGGTGGCGTGACATTTCGCTGAGGACCCACTATTACCCATCCGAGACTGGCTGCATCCTGGAAGGCAGGGGAGTTTGCGCCATGATCGCGACCGTATTACGAGGACAACGCCGATGCGCGATCGGATTCCTGTAGATTTTACGATTGCACAGCATCAATTGCGATACTCAGGGCTAACCGTGGTTGAGGTAGGGTGAGGCTACGGTCGGCATGAACTCAGGGCTACTCAAAGCTCCCGCTAGCGTCCGGACAGCGTTGTTGATCGCGAGAGAGCACGTGATGATATGGGAAAAGCAACACCAGCACAATCAATGATGAGTTGAACTCTGTTCTGAAGAACCAATAGATAGGACGGCGAGTTTGTGCAAATCACTGAAGCCCTTTAGAAGTTAATGAGGGTGATGCTGCAAACACTCAGAACAAGGACATGGCCCGTTGTACACGCCTGTGGAGATTGCCATGCTGCTTGAGTAGTGTCTACTTTTGGTTAACCCATTCACTACCGACGTACGTCCCGGCACATCTGAGCGTGCAGATCGTGCAGTTCGTGGAGGCTGCCAATGCGAGTATCGGGACGACCCGCTCCCCATGCCCCGCTAGGGAGTCCGGAGAGCTGGCATGCATATGTGGTACATCCCTATGGATTTTCATCTCTAGCGATACGACACAAGCACACCCTCAGTCACAGACCTTTCGAATGCACATGTATATTGGACCCTTGCATCCCCACTTTCAAGCATCTCCTGTTCGTCACTGTCTCTCCGTGGCTCGATCGCATGCTTGCTTCCGCGATCTCCTTCGACTTGCGCAAAAGCAATATAACGAACCACCAAGGCATCTGTTCGGCCAGACCGTACGCTGGGCACTGCAGCCCCACTACCTCTTCTTTCTGGGCCACGCGAGTGGCCACTGTAGTCAGAACGAGCGTCCCGGATCTCTGGGTGCTGTGACGATCCGATTTCACCTTCGTCCTGATCTCCTAGTGTATGATCCAGGCAGACGTTATGACAAACATCATGCGGTTTAATGTGTATGGCTAGTTGTCATAGGTGGGCAAATTGCGCAGGTATGTATGCCGAGGGAACATTTTTACCAACTACGTCTCGGCAGTGCAACATTGGAAGCTTGTCTCTGAGAGAACGAGCACTGACGAGGGTCTGAGGGGTCGATTCAGCTCAGACAACGTGTCCCTAACGCCGATCAGCTCACATGGTCTGAAATCGGTCGAATATATCATACCATGAAAGCCACAGGGAGTGGGCGAGGTCGCTCCACTATCCTGCTTTTCATCGGTCGCGCGCCCGGTATAATGGTTCGATGGCACAGCGGGCAATACTCGTTGCAACGACCGAACCACTCGTCAAGACATTGGGCGTGGAATGCATGCGAGCATCGCAGGCCTCGTACTTGCGAGTCTTCGTCGAACTCGTCAAGACATATCGCGCTGTGATTGTGTTAGTCTAGACGTGGCAAGAGCTGGACAGAAAAGTACCTACCACACCGGATCTGTTGTGAGTCCGGAGTCAGGGTGTTTCTCTTTCTGAGTCGCAAGCCAGTCGTAGAAGTGCTGTGTCTTGATGTTGCTTTCAAGTTCGTCGCGCCGCTTTTGCATACGCTCCTCTTTGCGTGCCGCCTCACTGTCATGACTAAAATCTGGCAGGAGATAGGTTCTATGACGGTGTCTATATCGACATTTAACTCAGACCTTGCAATTTCAGCGCAGAACAACTTACAGTATGAGTAGCGCCATGAGCAGAATGACAAAGCAGGCAGGTACTACAATGGCAATGACGATGGTGTTGCCATTTGGATTCTGTCCTATGCTTGTGGAAGAACTGGACATGTTGCAACGAGTTCGTAGCCGAAACGCTACGTAGAAGTGTTGTATGCTTCAGGTGAACATGCGGGCAGATCCTCAGAACCCCGAGACCGACGTTCCGAGTTATGTGTATGCGAAGAGTGTCGCAACTACACCAAGAGCACTATTTCGCAATGTTAACGCTGCGGCACCGGTAGTGAATAGAGTAAGATCGCTCAACCGCAAGTTGTCCCTGCGATCGTGCTCTCGCGTGCGTAGGCAAGGGATGAAAGGAAAGGAGAGAATAAAGGTGCTCAGCCCTGGAGATAACGACATGTTCATATGATACAACACCAAGACTAGCGGCGTGCAGCTCAATACAGCGAGAACGGCCCTTTCCGGACATCAAGAGCTTGTCGGAGCTGTCAGGTCGTGCGCCGGTTGGCTAAACCGGGAGCTGTCAAAGTCTCGCGTAGCTGTTCCAAGGTTGATGTTCTTGTGACGCGGGGAAGTGCTGGGGTCTGCTGTCAGTCACATCACGTCTACATCGAGCTTGTTAACAACTGGTTGCCGCTTCGCAATGGGACACACGATTTTACAAATGTTGTACAGATACAAGCTCAAGCTGTTGTTGATATATGCGCGACTTGAAGACATCAATATCAGATGCTTTTGTAGATGAGTGAGTGTCGTGAGCAAAGTATTGTGGAGATCCGTTGTTCAGACACCAGACTGCATTGAGGTTAGATTTTACCTGTTAGTGGTGTCGATCCGGCGGGGATGCAGTTGGCATTGTGGCTGCACTTCCTATCACTACCACGGATATAACCAGGGTGTACTTTTGGGGTAGATGAGACATGTGATTGCCTACGGTAAATTTTGAGCTGTTTAGTTGTCACTCTGACGATGAAAGAGCCAGGGAGTATACTTTGACCAAGGGCAATTTGCACCGTCGATCTAGTGCTTGACGAGCTCTGTACATAACTCATCGTCACCCCTATCGCCATCGACACCCTATTATCCTTGATGTGGTCATTTTCTCTTCGACTACATCGTTATCGCTCTCACTCATGCTCGTGCTAGCTACCTTGCTGGTATTTTATTGTCGTCGTCGTCGTCTTCTTCCTTCCGAATCTCTTTTTCCTGTTCCCTAGGAAATGCCTCTTCTTCTTGAAAAACGAGGATTCCATCACCAAATGGGGGTCGTATCAAATTTATGTCTGGTTTGGAGTGCTGGCCTACTCAGGATTGGTATTTTTGGGTCCACGCAAGCCCCTGATTCGGCTAGTCTGATACAGCTCGCATGAGCTGGGTAACCGTTTGATCGTAACCACCAACTCGACCTTCACCATCGTGAGCAGTTAAGTTGAGGTTATCGGCTAAGCACCGTCAGCATATGGATGAACGACAAACAGCGAGAACACAGGTCAGGAACTACTGACCATGCCATCACTGGAACAATATCCCGCGATGCAAAGTGTTCTTCAAAATCTAACATGTCATCCATCGGTGCCTTTGGCATCTTTCATCGAGCTTCTACCTCGAAAATAGTCCTAGCTTCTTCGCGAAAGAGCTGGATTTGTCGACAGCTCTTTCAATCATCTCGGTTCGCGACGTCAGCTCCATCGATTCTGCCCTTTTCATCGCGTTTTCGACAGTACACAACGACTTCATACAACCTTGACTTCCTTCGAGACTGTGATGTAGAGCAGCTTTACAAATACACCTCAGGCCGATGGCTCTGGAACGAGGGTCATCAACTTGCTCGCCGTTACGTAGAGTTCGACCTGCTGGGACTCCTCCAAATCTCAGCGCAAGCGATTGGAGCTCGCTCCTGCATCAAGGTTGAGAAACTGCCCGAGGGAAACTTCAACAAAGTCTTCCTGATGACCATGGACGATGGTCGACAAGTAATCGCCAAACTTCCGAATCCAAATGCAGGGCGGCCACACTTCACGACAGCCAGCGAAGTCGCCACTATGGACTACGTATGGACTCCTGAGCTCGTCACGTCTGGTTACTACTAACGTAAAGCTACGTTGCAGGTCCGAAACGTCCTTGGTATCCCGGCGCCACAAGTATACGGCTGGAGCTCCTCGACAGACAATCCTGTCAGAGCAGAGTATATACTGATGGAACGCAGTCAAGGGATAGAGTTGGGCAAGCTATGGCAAGACATACCTTGGGAGCAGAGACTTGAGGTGGTCAGAACCTTAGTTGGGTACGAAAAAGCCCTTGTTTCTGCTGACTTACCGATGTATGGGAGCTTGTATTATGCGAAGGACCTACCTAGCCCAAGCCCAAGTCAGTATCTGGATCCCGCCGGTTCGATAGTAACATGGAAAGCCTTCGCTATTGGTCCGACAACTAATAGGGCGTTCCATGGTCAAGGAAGAGACTCTGTCGAAGTGAATCGAGGACCGTGTAAGTTCCCTTACCATCGCTGCCATGCACCTGTCAAGCTGATTAGACAACAGGGTCTTCACTTGACGAATTCATCTACGATCGCGCCGCCCGAGAGCTAGCATGCATCAACAAATTTTCGTCCTATCCAGGCCAACAAGGGTTATTCAACGGTCCGGGCCAATACCGACCAACCCAAGCATTGAAGGTCAGAGTCCTCCAGGACTACCTCAAAGTCGCGACACAGATTTTGCCCAGAGACATGACCCTGTCAAAACCAACTCTATGGCATCCTGATTTACACAGCGACAACATCTTCGTCGACCCCTCGCAGCCGACAAAAACCCTCACCATCATCGACTGGCAAGCCATCAACATCTCCGCGCTCTTCCTCCAAGCACGCCACCCCTCGCTCCTCGAATTCGAAGGCCCAATACCAGAAGGCCTCAAACCCATACAACTACCCGAAACCTTCGACAACATGACCGAGGAAGCACAATAGGAGGCCAAGAACCTCCGCGCTGCTCAATCTCTCTACAAACTCTACGAAATCCTAATGCTACGGCAATGTCCCGAAATTGCTTGGGCGCTGCGCTTTTGCGATACGCTGCGCGGTCGGATCACGGGGTTGGCAAGCTCGGTTTTCAGCGGTGGAGAGCTGGTTCTTCAGGGAATGCTTATCTGGCTTCGAGACGAGTGGGACACGAGTGTTGGATCTTCAACACCGTGTCCTCTGTCCTTTACTTCTGAGGACAGGAAGCAACAGCGACGTGACGAGGCGAGTTGGAGTAAAGGTGTTGAGTTGATGCATGAGGTTTTGACCGAGGTTGGCGCGTTCCAGGGATGGGATGGTTGGGTCAACCATGCAGATTACTCTGTGTACAAGGAGCGGCTGGCAGGGTGTCGTGAGGACTTTTTCAATCGCCACACAACAAAAGGGGAGGAGAGAAATCAGTGGATCCAAGCTTGGCCGTTTGGCGATAACCCGCATTTGCAAACACCCTTGTAGACCATTTCTCCTGCAAACACTTCAGAAGAGCATCAAGGCTTGAATCATATCTGCTGTAATACAGAATGCAGTACATAACTCCCAGGTGAAAGCTCAAGACACTTACTTTCCCTGGCACACCTCAGCCCTCTCAACGCCCATCGATTCTTGCGACCCTGAAGCAGGAGCTAAGCGTGACAAAGTCTGGAGAATTGTCTTGGGCATCACAAGCCATCACTCAGAGCCTCTGGGACCACTCTCTCAAGACGTGACTACGGGTAGCAAAGGCTCCAAGCCAATATGGTTGAAGATGCTATTGAAGGTACGATTGTAATGCAAGTGGCCGTTATGATTAAGCTGTATACTGCGTGTTTGGAGGGAGTATTACTGACCGACATAAAGTTTTCTGTCAGATGCAAGGTTAAAGGGCGATGTTCCTGAACAGCCAGAGTCTGTCTGTACTCGCGTTGCAACCTCAAGGCTAGCAGATGAAGTTGGCATCACGGAAAAGATTGGCAAGCGGTGCAGAACAAAAGACGGAGAGAGGTTAAGGGACTGAATAGATTTGTGGGTTTCATCTCTTTTACTAGTATACAGCGATACTCCACAGAGTGCATATTCTCTCTCCACATCCACCCTCCTACACAGCTTCTTTTGCACCGAGAAAAAGAAAGACCTCGACTGGCTAGAGGTCGGGACGCTTGGTATCTGGTTGAGAACGAAGGCAAGCGAGTTCAAAGACGTCGCATATAGTACAAAAAGGAAAACAAAATGGCCGTATCAGAATGGTCGTACGAGGCTATGCAAGAGGCGAGTAGCTTGTGGGTCGACTCGCTAATCTCTCGCGTTTGAAAACTTCAAAAGAGTCTTCTGTGCCTTCTTCGGGGAGATACAATCCATCGTCTGGTAACCAGCTTCTCGAGTAGTGGCTCTTCATAGTCATGCTGCTCTGCGGTCGTGGCGCACTTTGACTCCTCGAGTTGCGGGCTGAATTGCGGGCCGAGTTGCGTGCGGTAGTCCGTGCTGTTTGCGAGGCTTCGCTGCCTTGTACTATGCTTGCAACCATGGAATTGTATCTTGGAAAACGTGGAGGGAGAAGGCCATCTTCGGGAATGTCAAGATCATCTTCAGGCATCCAGCTGGCGTATCGTGAATAGCGCCGTGAGTAACGCGGTATTGTCGATGTTTCGCTTACAGGACGTGTGCTGGGTAGACTGGGGACTAGTTTTGACACACGACTCGGACTTGGCATTTGATATACAGTCGGGGACAAGCGAAAGTTGGGGTTGGTCGGACTGGGTAGATAAGATAAACGGGCTGAGCTTGGGTGTAGGTGCGAGCTCGCCACTGGCGAAGGAAATGCTGGTGATAAAGGTTCTGGCATCAAGCTAGTGTCCATGTCGGGAGGATGCGAAAGAAGGGGATTCACCGCTCTCGCTGGGTTACGGAGTGGCAGATCAGGGGTTGGAACATCGACAGCAGGCGTATCGCCACCTATGATATCCTGGTACCAATCGTAAGAGCGGAAGCTGAGGCTGGGGCTTGGTGGAGGAAGCTCAGGTAAACTTAGGCCGCCTTCTAGCTTCGACAAAGCGTTGTCCCTAGGGTCACGACCCTGCGAATCACTACACTCACTGTCGGTGTCTGACCTGGTGTCTGGCTCAATGTAGTCGCTGCCGTGCGGGTAGTTCTCCAACTCATACTCTGAGCTTACGGTACTCGATGGTCTGTCTTGAGTTCTCGTGATAGAGATTCGCGGATTGCTGGGCGGAACAGGGGGAAGATATTCTTCAAATCTGTATCTTGGTGTGGCGTTGCGTTCACGCGGTGTTGAGACGGGGCTTGCTGCATGAGCGGCGGCATTGAACATGATATCGTCGAAGATCATGCTCTTGTTGATGTTGACATTGATTGCGTAACGTTTCTCTTCAGCCGGCGGGACTGGCAGAGCTTTGTCGACTGGGCTTGTTGGTAGCTCAGCGTCCAGATTGGTAGCATCACGCAGTCTGTATTCAGCGACGTCTTTTTCTGGTTCAGTTTTCTCCTCCTCATCTATGACCTTTCCTGGTGTGGCGTAGAATTCCGATGGGAACCCAGGCTGTTGTGCTGCGAATATTGCGTGTTGCGGACTGTTCGGCATCGATGCAACTAGAGTTCTCTGATCATTGTCCACCGTCCACTTGGTCGCAGTCGATGCGGACCTGTTACGAGTTGCTGGCGGTGCTTCAGGAGACGGAATGGGTTGCTGCCGTCTCCTTGTCTTGAAAAACCAGAAGCCAAGGCCCACCAACAAAAAGACGAACACGGCAACTCCCACCCCTATTCCAATAGCTGTACCTGTGTCTAGGTGCGTTGTAGGCTCTGCGCTCAAGCTACCAGCAGGTCCGAAAGGAGCAGCTGCAATACTGCTCGTACATCTTCCATCGGAGCACACACCACTATCGGCACAGTCACTGCTCGCAGAACAGGTGTTGCTAAGGGCTGTGGGTGTAGTAAGGGTACTCGAGGCCGTGGCACTTGGGATAGGAGTCGCAGTATCGAGTTGGAGGGAGAATGCGCGTCGTGAGATGGTAGACATTATGATTAGAGAAGTGAAATGAAAAGAATGTTTTGATCGAGAATAGTACTAATCATCGCCATCATTAGCTGGTTCATGCACATATCAAGGTTGAGATCGTACATGAATGTAAAGGTCGTGTCGAACGGGTGTAAGCGTTTTAATGAATGTAAGAGATGTCCAAAGGCATCAGATTATGTCGATCGACGAAGGTCCTCACTGCAGATACTGCCTTGCCACAGCATCGCAGCCGTTTCGAGGGTCTCCCACGTTATTGTACGGTCGACTAAGAAACGGATACTTTATTGGGAGTAGCCGCAAGTAGATCTGACTGAAGTTGGTGGTTTGACGATACCTAGCGCGCAAGCCATCGTCGCACCGCCCCAAACTTTCCACCAAAAGTGAATAACCCGAAGCAGATGACAGCGGCCTTACCTCGAAAAACAGCATAAGGGAAATGAGGTGGAGACAAACGGTGACAATGTCGCGCATTAGCAGCACGAGCGCTCTTTGATCCAAAAATGCAAATTCAGCAAAGACTATCGGATATACCGTGATTTGTAGCGGGTGCAGTTATGCGTTCGCGTAAAATTGTCGTGTTGGCCTGGAGAAGTCGAGTCATAAAGGTCTAAGTTTGTGCCTTGAGACCTCGAAGTGGTTTCAGGGGATGGGTTCGGTAGCAGCTGCCGCTAGTTCTTCGTTGCCAGCCACGCGACAACCTCCTTTGCGTTTGCATCTGGAGGGAAGACTGGGTACCAAACCTTTATAATCTGACCATCCTTAACAGCCAGGGCGAGCCTCTTGATCAGCTTCTTGTCCTGCCATTCGAAGGTTGGCAGCCTCAATGCTTTGGTGAGTTCCAGATCTACGTCCGATAATAGCTCATACGGGAGATGCACGCGGGACTTGACCTCCGCCTGGTATGGGGTATCCTGGGTTGAAACGCCAAAAATGGAGTTTACGCCAAGCTTGCGCAGCTCACCCATCTCGTCGCGGAAGCTGCATGCTTGAGGTGTGCATCCACGCGCTCCTGGGATGATGTTCCATTCATCGGGGATGGTCTCCCCCGGGGCACCTGTGCGAGGATAGCAGAAGATGATGGCGAGTCCAGAGAGCTTCGACACATCTACTTGGTCGCCCGCCGTGGACGGCAGGGAGACAGACGGGATCTTGAAACCAGTCAGATGTGCGCAAGCACCATCGTCTTGAGGGACAGGAAGATCGCTAGGAAATGATGTGTCTGAGTATTGTCAATTACCGTTTGTGCAGCGCTGCAGCGTGAAACAACTGACGAGCCATGGTTTGTTCAGGACCCCGCCGACTGTCAGATGTATGTCACTGCTGTCACAACGTAGTAAACTTCTGGAACCTGGAATAGACCGAATTATGGTATCGTCGGCGAAAAGGAAGAGGAGTATTAAGAGCTAATCTCGAGAGAGCGCTGGTGGTGAACAATGGTTCGGTGTTGCTAAGGCAGGGATCGTGCACGTCACCGACGCGCTCCTGGCGACGCGGTGGCAGTATGGTGCTCGGCCCTTCATGATGTCACATCAGCAAATCAAGTCGCAATAGAATAAGCAGCCCCGCGATTTGCCAGCACCTCGTGCATAGCTCATATCCCGACGACATCCATACAGCTCTCGCCATACGCCCTTTAATGCAGTCACTACGTCTTCTACGACCTCTTCGAACCTCAATACAGCTTCAGTACAAAGCACAATCTAATTTATCCATCTACAGCAGAGCTGCATTCAGCACAACAATTAAAGCCATGGCACAAGAGTTCAAGCTCAAAGACGTCACGTCTTTGCAATTGAAGAACGGAGAGAAGAAGGAAGTCGAGGTTGAGGGTGTTGAGGGCGGTAAGGTCCTTTTACTGAAGGTTCAGGACAAGGTGCATGCTACATCAGCCAACTGCACGCATTATGGTGCACCACTGGCGAAGGGTGTACTTACACCGGAAGGTCGCCTGACTTGTCCATGGCACGGAGGTATGTATAGCAAGCGCTTGATCAATTGGTGTTCTAGTCACTGACCATGCATAGCTTGCTTTAACGTTGCGACTGGTGACGTAGAAGATGCACCGGCACTCGACCCAATTTCAAAGTACGAAGTATTTGAGCGAGATGGAGCTGTTTATGTCAAGACCGACGAGGACACATTGAAGGCCAACAGAAGGTTTTTGAACCTCAAGTGCTCTTCAGTGAGCGAAGAGAAGGTCCTGGTCATCGGAGGGTATGTACTTCCGCCTCCAGCTATTGGCAATTGCTAACCATGGCAGTGGCTCGGGAACACTCGGTGCAGTTGAAGGGCTCCGTGGAGGAGGCTTCAAGGGCAAGATCACCGTCATCTCGAAAGAAGGCTACCAACCCATCGACCGAACCAAGCTGTCGAAGGCTCTGCTTGCTGATTTGGACAAGGCGGCATGGAGGCAGAAGGACTTCTACAAGGACGCATCGATCGACTTCATTGAGGATGAAGCTAAGAGCGTCGACTTCTCCGGCAAGAAGGTTGCGACCAAGTCAGGCAAGACATACGAGTACTCGAAACTGGTGCTGGCCACTGGCGGTACACCCAACTTCCTACCTCTCGACGGTCTCAAGGGCGATCTTGGCAACACCTTCCTGCTACGCACACTACCCGATGCGCAGAACATCCTCAAGGCTGTTGGAGACAACGGCAAGAAGGTCGTTGTTGTCGGTAGTTCCTTTATTGGTATGGAGGTGGGCAACTGCCTTGCTGGCATGAAGAACGACGTCACCATTGTCGGTATGGAAGAGGAGCCCATGGAACGTGTAATGGGTAAGAAGGTCGGAAAGATCTTCCGTGGTCTCCTTGAGAAGAACGGCGTCAAGTTCAAGATGGGTGCCAGCGTTGAGAAGGCCACGCCATCAAAGAGCGACTCATCCAAGGTTGGAGCCGTCCATCTAAAGGACGGCACTCAACTTGAGGCAGACCTTGTCATTGAAGGTGTGGGTGTCAAGCCCGCGACAGAGTATCTCAAGGACAACTCGAGCGTTCAGTTGGAGAAGGACGGCTCGCTCAGGACCAACGAGTCGTTTGAGGTTCAAGGCCTGAAGGACGTCTTCGCCATCGGCGACATCGCAACCTACCCTTACCACGGCCCTGGAGGTAACGGCACACCCGTTCGCATCGAGCACTGGAACGTTGCACAAAACGCTGGTCGCTCCGTGGCCAGAACCATCAACGAGCCGGGCTCCAAGCCCAAGGCGTTCATACCTGTGTTCTGGTCGGCGCTTGGCTCGCAATTGCGATACTGCGGTAACACGGTCAACGGCTACGACGACGTGGTACTGCAAGGAGAGCCGGAGAAGCCATCGTTTGTGGCCTACTACACCAAAGGAGACGAGGTGGTTGCGGTAGCGTCCATGATGAAGGATCCCTACATGACGCAGGTACGTTGAATGCGCTGAGATTGAGCGATGACATTTGCATTGACTAGACTGAACTGAACTAACGGAATGCAGAGCGCGGAGCTGATGCGGAGAGGCAAGATGCCAGGCAAGCAAGATCTCCAGAACGGCAAGGACATTTTGGACATTGGGCTCCCAAGCGAGATCAAGATCTGAGAGAGGGTAGCATGGATTCGCAGCGGTG
The DNA here is from genome assembly GCA_027946375.1 of Neodidymelliopsis sp. IMI 364377. Taxonomy (NCBI): domain Eukaryota; kingdom Fungi; phylum Ascomycota; class Dothideomycetes; order Pleosporales; family Didymellaceae; genus Neodidymelliopsis; species Neodidymelliopsis sp. IMI 364377. Next base: position 26,289 of record JAPEUT010000340.1, read on the forward strand.
CAAGTGCCGCATAGGGCAGGAGACGATGGTAGCAGGCAGGGCGAGAGAAAAAAATGATATAAGCTCCAAGCCCAACATTTCCACCATGTGACGTCGACACGAGGTGGCCCTTTGGGTGTTTGTCCACGCATCCCAGTGCTATAAGACATTGAAGTGTGCACAGCAGACGGACAGAGAGGCAGAGGGCTCCGGCCGGGCAGCAGAAGCCGGACAGGCTAAGCGGGAAGGAGTGGGCCAGGTGACACACGGCAAGGGCGATCAAAGCGTCCTGCTATGGTGGGTGGTAATTTCCGAAGATGGCCCAAAGAAGGCAATGTGCAGAGGGGTGCAAGCAGGTGCGTCATCACATTTACGGGCGCGCGTCAGCAGTCAAGCAGTCAAGCAGTCAAAGAGCACACATGCAACTTGGGCCATACTCTGTAGACTTGTTCAAGTCGTATAGTAAGTGACAGGAAGAGGTTGGTTTCGAGTCAGGGTGCAAGCGCGGTGGTGATTGGATGGCGAGGCGAGCTGGCGGGAGATATGCAGGGCGGCTTTCCCTTGCAGCATGGCGGCTGAGACACGATGACAGACGGCGATGGGGCGTCGGTGGCCTATGGCTCGCCGGCGTGCAGCAGAGTGGTTCGCAGAGGGCGGTTCCTTGCGGACGGTGAGTGAGTGCGTGCGTGCGTGCGTGCGTGCTTGAGTGAGGGAGGGAGGCAGTAGGCGGTGGGCTCAGAAGAGTGGAGGCGTCAGTGTCTCAGGTTGCTAGTGTCACGTCATGGATGAGGGCGATGGAGCGGGCGTGGTAGGCAGCGAGGGCAGGCACAGCGAGAGGAGAGAGGGAAAGGCGGTGTCGCTCCAGGGCATCGTGGGAAAAAAAGGCAGCACGAGGAGCCGCATGAATGGTAATTTGCGCACCGACGGGCTGTCGCTGTTTCACGCTGCATGCAAGCCGGGCGTGATCCTGGCTCGCCGTCCAACGGAGATGCAGGTGGTGGGCAGGCAGGCGCGTCCAGAGAGCAGCAGCGCAGCGCGTGCCTGGACAGGGTAGTGGAGGGTAATGAGGGTAATGAGGGTAGTGGAGGGTAATGGAGAGTGACGAGGGTGACGCAGGGCGAGTGAGGGGCAGGCCGTAGTGTGCACTGGAGAGAGGTAGTGTGAGCGCGCCCAAGGTCAGACCTGGCGGTGGAGATGATGGGCCATGGACGCGGTGCTCGTGTTGGGAGCGTGCTGGGACGTGTGATTGTTTATGTACGTGCTCGCTCCCCCAGCGCTGAGCGGGCTACCGTACTTGTTAGGCCGAGCGGTGGTTGATGCTCTCCTTTCTAAATGAGATTGATTACCCAGCCGCGCCTAACGACCGTCTCGCGCTGCATTCGCTCACTTCTCTCCACGCCCGTTCCCACCCACGACGAGCCTGCTGCTGCTGTTGCTGCTGCTGCTGCTCTTTGCGACATTGCATCGCGCCGTGCCGTCTGGAGTCGTTGCTTGCACGTCTGCCTGCCTGCTTGCTTGCTCGAGCCCGCCCACCGCGCCGCGCAGTTTTCTTTGGCCTCTCTCGGCGCTCGACCCTCGACCCGCGCCCGTCGACGTGCATGTGAAGGGGCTGTCAGGCCAACAGACGACGTCCGACCTCACCGCGACCGCGACCGCGACCGACCGCGCCCGCTGCCACACACGCCCACGCCCACGCCCACGCCCACGCCTTGCTGCTGCACGCACTGCACTGCACTGCACTGCACGCTGTCTGCGCGTCCTCGCCGTGCACAACGCTGCGCCGCGCCGTTGCTGGATGCTGCCGCTGCACCGGCCGCTTGCATAGATCCTAGAGCGCTCGAGTTGCTCACTCTGCCTGTACTGCCCACACCGCACACCGCCCACCGCCCCACGTCCACCGGATCCAGAGCATGTCCGCCGCGGTGGCCTCACAGGCGCATGGCCAGCAGCACTACCAGCAGTCCCCTCGCGCGCGCCGACCCTCCAACGCCGCGTCGCCCAACACGCCCACCGCCCACCACGCCTCGTCCACACAC